>SNQJ01S0011557.1:5115-18512 GCA_010110895.2 Picea sitchensis
CCCCCGAAGTCCATAGTTAAGCTCTTTTCAGACTCCCTAAAATTGAAAAGATCGTCGAGTGACCTTATTCTTTCACACTCGTTAAATAGGTCCAGAAGAACATTCTTGACGGAGTCCATAGTTAATCTTTTTTCAAACTCCTTAAAAGTGAAAAAATAGCCGAGTGATCTTGTCCTTTTCACACTCGTTAAAATGGTTTTGAATTGACGTCTAGTCGGTGCTAATTTATCCCTTTTTCGAACCAACTAGACTATTGTCAAAAAATGTACCCCAATGGAGTTTCCTTTTATGCTTTTTCAGACTCTCTAAATATGAAAAACCACCGAGCTTGCCTTCTCTGGGCTCGTTAAAACTTACATCGAAGGACGTTACCATTGTGTGTTCTATCAACCGCATTTGCATACCTTACCCATCAGTCTTGTAACAGTTTTCTTCTGCGTCTTAACACCTTTGGCCACTGGAGGATTTTTCTGAGCATCATTTCCCAGAACATCAGTCTTGTCCTTGTGCCTTGAGCTTATATGTTTGCTGAACTTGTGCCTCCATTGTAATGTAATATTCCTTTATTCTTTTTCAAAAACTATCAAAAAGAACAAAAAAATCAAATATACCCCAAAAAGAGGATGGGAAAAGTATTTTCTTTATTGGCAGCATAATGATTCGCCCTTGGATAAAGCACAACTATCCGTTTGATTATCAGACTATGGGATTTAGTACGACTGTAGGAATCTTTGCTCGCTATATAGAGTTGTGTCCTCCACCATTTGGTTACTCTTCCAAACATATGGAGAGTTTGCGTTGCCTCCTGCTTTGTAGACTTACGATTAACAAATATGCTTCCTGAGTCTTATCACTTGTTGTGCTATTATCCCAGGGAAGTTTTTCACTGAGCCTGAGTCGACCCCTCTGCAATATGTCTCTTATCCACATACCCAGCCATCCTGAACGTCCAATCGAGTCTTTGTTCGAAATCACTGAAGCCTTCAGTCCGATCATCAATATTATCAAGTCCATAACCGATGAGCCGTCGAAGAACTCTGGGTAGTACAGTCGTACACTCATGTTACACTCCTACCCGAGTTTAGAAGACTTTGAAGTTGTTTCTCGAGCTCTGAAGTACAGCCATCAGGCCGAATCAACTTCTGGGAGATGGATACTTTATATGTATATCTTTCTGATTTCGAGATGTAGCTCCGCTGTGTATTATTCGCGACTACTCTTTATAGTTATTTGACATGGATCTATAGTGTATTTTATTGGTAGCCATGGTTCTATTTTATTCTGAGCATGGGTATGCCCTCCTCGGTGAGACATTTGTTATTTTGCAAACGGCATCTCATGATTCCTGATTCTTGGGCTCACTCATTCAGCATATCAGTGCAAATTGATAGAGAATTGGAAATGCATTTCGGCCATTAGATGCTCTTCTAACCTCACACATTAGGGGGAATCTGTTATAACCATAAATTGCACCATACATGCTTACCTGGCATCAGGCCAACTCATTTCACTTCATTGCCAAAACATTTGCTGAGAAACCTCTTTAAAAATCATTTTGGGTAAAGGTACACGTGCCCTAACCCACTACTGCATGCGGGTGAATGCTGGTAGGCCTACTACAGCCCACGTTTACCTAACAAAGCAAAAAAACAGGAAAGTTTCCGACGGGACAAAAAGCTATGGTTCAGTTAACTGAAACTCCTGACCATGCATGGCCGAGAGTTCGTCCAAAAACCTAGCTCCTTCTAGCCTATAAAATAAGGGGTAGGGGTACTATTTGGAGGAGGAAAAATATAGCAAAGAAACTCTGCCCATTTGCCAAATCCATTTGTCCCAACCCTTTAGAATTTCCTCAAGCATAAGGAGAATTAACGCAAAGAAGTTGGAGGACAAAGAAGAGGAGGAGCCCAGGATCATGATCAAGGAGCAGTAGTTGGTCTCGACTTTGATTGTAAGTTGATTCATTTTGAAAATAATAAAAGAATACTTTTCTCGTCCCAATGCATGAGTTATCTATTATTTGTGTAATTTATGCTTAATTTCTAACCCTCAAGTAGAAAAATAGCATGCATGCGTAGTGTTTTGTCTTGATTGCAGGTTAACTTTGAAAGGAGCAGCGCAAAGAAGCGGGCAAAGTGCAACGGAGGATCTAGACCAAACATCAGTAAAAAAGGTTAGTATTTCCTTGCCATGCATGTGTCTTGAAAGAGGGGTTTAAGTTTTGGGTGGTAGGTTAAAAGGTCATTTCTTTAAGGTCAAAATCTGCATGCAAATCAGACCATAGTTTGCTAGTCCGTAGGGTATTATTTCCCAACAACACCTTCCACCACCCTATCGTGGTAGTAACACTGGCCATCTGCAAACCGTAGGAAGAGAGGACGGATGTCCTCGTACCACCACTTGAGGAGTGAAACTAGGAACTCTTTCAAATAATAAAGAGCATAGAATCGTACCGAACCCGAAGTTCCTCTGCATCCGCAATCGGCAATCTGTCAGTTGCCTCTTCATACAATCCAGTAGTGTAGTGCTCCAGTCAAATATCTGTGCATTTAAGCACTGGACTACATAATTCATCTGTGCACGGGACACCTGATGTAGAACCGCAGAACCAGTCATCCGCCCAATAAGCAACACAATCGCCTAAAGTGATAAATTGGTGGTCTTGCTTATTGGCACCTAACAGCTCGACCGGTCTGTACCATCCTCACAATAAACTCCTATCAACTTCGATATGTTATGAGGCCCCAAAGGAAATGTCTGGAAATTGACTGGATCCCCTCTCCTAGAGAGGCCAGTCAAAAAGTATATATCCTCTGTAGTAGACACCAGTGACTGCCCCTCTAACATAAATGCCTCTACATCAGGATGTCATTAATCAACCAATGCATTCAGTAGCATAGTTTGTGCTCGCATAAAAGGACATAGGAAGAATTTTAGAATCCCACATTACATTAATGCAGCAACAGCATTAGGGTCTTCCCTGAACAATGCACTAATCTCCTCATGCTCTCTTTCCCTCCAATGAACATACATCCTGCAAAAAACAACTGTAGGAGGGTTAACCCTTTCTTTTTTTAAATTTCTTCCATTAAATAAAGGGTCCACACGGGCTGTAATGATGACAGTCGCGTGTACACGCATGCAGTTTTTCCTCTACCCAAGTGTACACGCAACCTGTCATAAGACAACTCACGTGGACCTAGGGTCGACCTTTTGAGGGTCGACACCCCCCCAAAAATTGAAACTAAAAGCATAAATAAATATTTAAATTGCAAGACTAGAGATTTTATACTTACTTGGTCCAAGCAGATGGTTGTTTCATCCACCAAAGCTCCTAGAATCAATTATTTTCACAAAGGGGCAGTTTTGGCTTTTAGTCAATTTCTTAATTAACAATGGTGATAATGACCTGCCAACTTCTATTTATAGAGTTTCTTGGCCCTTTTTGTCAATTTTCGGACCCTTTTGTCATTTTTTCTAAACTAAAAATCATTTAAGATGGTGCGAGAGTTTTCTTTGGATGATCAAGGGAGGTTTTCCTTTTGGTATTTGGAAAATTTTTGAGATTTGGGCATTGGAAGGTCCATTGGTAAAAACTCATATTTTCCCATCTCGTTGCATTTAAGTCAGGATTCCACCCCCACTTTCTGCATCTCGTTGTCTTTTTCGCTTTGCCATAGGATCGATCCCATCGAGTTGTGACACAGAACCCTCATTACTTATTTAGAAGTGTCGTAATTTGGTGGTATATCCTACCATAACATGGATTCCCTACATAGATCCTGGTTGCATGACGGTGTCCATGCTGTCACTAACGACTATAGGCTCAGGAGTCCTCTATAGTTTTTCCTGATTACGAGTTTGAGCCTCATTTGCATGATTCCTTTTCACTCTTGACCTCACCCTTGGGACTCCCAAAAACCATAATGGGTCTTCTTTTAAGCCCTTTTCAAACCCTCTAAACATGAAAAGATTGTCGAGCGATCTTGTGGCCTTTCACGCTCATTAAATTGAAATTTGAAGTCACATCTATTCGCCGGTAGTTTACCCCTTTTTCGGTCCAGATGGTCAACTGTACGAACAAAGGTATACTCTAGAGGCTTCAAATCCCTAGAAGAGTATTCTCAGGTATAATTTTAACCCCTTTTCGGGCCTGCGGAACTAAATTTATGAAAAAGGAACCCCCATGGAGTCCATAGTTAAGCTCTTTTTAGACTCCCTAAAATTGAAAAGATTGTTGAGTGACCTTATTCTTTCACACTCGTAAAAATGGTCCATAAGAACATTCCTGACGGAGTCCATAGTTAAGCTTTTTTTAGACTCCTTAAAAATGAAAAAATGGTCGAGTGATCTTGTCTTTATCACACTCGTTAAAAGGGTTTTGAATTGACGTCTTGTCGGTGCTATATTACCCCTTTTTCGAACCGAATAGACTACCTTCGAAAAAGGTACCCCATTGGAGTCTCCTTTTACGTTTTTCAGACTCTCTCAATATGAAAAATCGTCAATATTACCTTCTCTGGGATCGTTAAACTTACATCGAAGGACGTTGTTTTTTTTATTAATTGCATTTGCATACCCATGTCTTTGGCCTAATGTCGGCTCCATGTTGCTCTCAATTGAACCATCTGAAGCATGCCTTATACGCAAGCCCTATAGCATTGTGCCTCTGTGTCTTGACACCTTTGGCCCCTAGAGGATTCTTCCCGAGTGTCCTCACTTTGAACATCAGTCTTTTCCTTGTGCCTCGAACTTGTATGTTTGCAACACTCATCCCTCCATTGTAACGTAGCATTCTTTTATTCTTTTTCCAAAATTATTGAAAAAGACAAAAAAAATCAAGTATACCCCAAAAAGAGGAAGGGAAAAGTGTTTTCTTGTTATTGGTAGCACAATGAGTCACCCTTGGATAAATCACATTTGTCTATTTGTTCGTCAAACCCTGGGATTTAATATTACCTTAGGAAGTTGTTCCCACTACATTGAGTTGTGTCCTCCTCTGTTTAGTTATTCTTCCAAAAATATGGAGAGTTTTCGTTGCCTCCTGCCTCGTAAACTTATGTTAATGCCATGCTACCTGAGTCTCATCATTTGTCATGCTATTGTCCAAGGGAAGTTTTTACCAAGCCTAAGTTGTCCCCTCTGCAGTTTGTCTCTTGCCCTCATGCCCAGCCATCCTGAAAGTCCAGTCAAATCTTTGCTCGAAATCAATGAAGCCTTCAGTCTGATAATCAAGATTCTCTAGTCCATGACCGACGAGTCATCGAAGACCTATGGGTAGTGAAGTTTTACACTCATATTACACTCCTACCCAAGTTTTGAAGATTTTGAAGTTGTTTCTTGAGCTCTGATGACCTCATCTCCAGCCATCAGGCCTTATCTGCTTCTAGAAGATGGATACTCTACATGTATATCTTTTTGATTTCGAGATGTATCTCCATTGTGTATTTCTCATGGCTACACTTTATATAGTTATATGACATGGTTCTACAGTGTATTTGATTGGTAGCCATGGTTTTATTTTATCCTGAGCATGGGTATGCCTGCCTTGGTGAGACAATTATTATTTTGCAAATGACACCTCCCGATTTTTTGTCCTTGGGCTCACTTGTTTGGAACGTTGGTGAATATTGTTAATGTATTTCATCCATCAGATGCTCTTCTAACCTCACACATTAGGGGGAATATATTATAACCCTAATTTGCACCAGACATGCTTACCTGGCATCAGACCATCTCAGATTCCTTCTCTGCCAAAACACTACTAAACAACTCTTCTTAAAAACCCCTTTTATAAAGTCCCACGTGCCCTGCTCCATTACTGCACGCGTGTACATGCTAGCTGACCCAAGACAGCCCTGGTGTACCTACAAAAGTGTGAAAAGGGATCGTCATAAAACATGAAGAATAAGGTACATCAACTTAATCTCTTGAGCCTTGTATTTACATATGAGTAATGGGGGTCTAGGCATGGGATGGTGGTAAAAAGTAAGAATCTTTAGGTCATTTCTGCATGCATGATAAAACCCTTAGTGTTATTCCGAAGGATGGATTTCCCACCCACAACAGCAGGGACTATACAATCTCCATAACACTATCCTTTTATTGCATGGGGACATGCAAATACTCAGGCTTGGGGGAAATGTTGGACTCCAATTTGGATTCTTTTTGTGATATGTGTTTTCCTATATGTATATATCCTTATCACTAATTTGCCAATTTTAACTATTTAAATATGTATTTATTATGTTTTAATGAATAAATAGAATGACGATTGCTTATTTTGGCTAACTTGAGGTTTGCAGTATGATTTTGGAATCCATGCAGGTGATTTCAAAGGGAATTACTTTATCATTTGGAAGCAGCATAGTCTTAGACACTCTAGCAGTTGAAATCCTATGTTTTGACATTCTAGTAGTCAACCAGAGCACTCTGACTACTGCAATAGGTGAGCGTAAGACATGGAGGATGGTTCATTGGTTTGGTATTCTCCAGCTTTCAAGGATATTTTCTGCCACTTGGAGTATGCTTGTTGGGGGTATTAAATGGATCTTATCCCTTTAGAACAGGTTCCTAGCATCATGGATGGAAGATCCAAATTTAGTAATGCTTCAAATTTATATGGGGCGATAGCATGATTCCATTCCTTCAGTCATGGAATCATGTAACGATTGTATTTACTTTTCCTATAAATAACATGTCATCACAAGAATATAGGAGAACATGGTTAGTCCTTGTATATGATGTATTTCTGGATTGATCCCCTATTTTAGACTAGATTATAAAAGGGGGATATGATGTAGTAGATAGATAGAGGGGAATAGATAGATAGATATATAGAGGAAGATTTTCCTGATTGTTAAACTCCATCGTATTGTTTACTATTTTATATAATAGAAGATAAATTTCATGAGTTCGATGTGATAGTAACAGAGATCTGTGTACATCCTGAATCTGGAAGGGCCCCCAGCTTGGGTATGTTTGCATCTTAGGTCATGATCATTGTTTTTCTGGTATGAGTTTAAATCTTTGCAAGTTCCTTATGGTAGCAGGTTGAAGTTATGGAATTATTCTTTCATTCCTTTAAGATACAAAAGTAGTTGAGTGCAATAATATTTTATCTTCATGAATCAGAACAATTGTTTGATTTCATTTCAAAAGTAAATAGGTGTCATGTGACTGTGACAGTTGAAATAGTCTAAAATTACAGAGGTAGATTTCTTTTCAGTATTGTTGCAAGTTTTATTTGGGGATTAAATTGTGGAAGAAGAGTTTGATTATTTCTGATAGTTTTTAGAAGGATGTGCACATCGAAATTAGATGAAATTGGATTAAGTTGCTTCATAGTTCTTTATAAGTATGGTCGATGAAGGAGTAATATTTTGAATACATTTAGTTCAGATTTCAATGATGGTTTGATTTGATTAGATGTATAACTTTCCAAGAATTTTCCTGTAAGGTAGAATATCTATATGTTGAGTATGATTTTCTTGAAAGAGATAAGGAATTCAAGCATTAAGTGGACTATCATCAGATCATATACATAGAAATGAATTCAGTACTCCTTTTATGAAAGATAATACAATCTTTTCATAGTTGATTAAAGAAGGTTTTAGATTTAGTATCAAGTTATTAGAGTTGTTGATAACCAGCTGAAGACATATTCTTTCTCCATTTCTTCACATATGGTGTCAGTGCCTCAAAGTCTACCTTCCCGGGCTGACATTTTATGTAGGTTGTTTATAGCAATATAATTATCTCATTAGGTTCTCATCCCAAATATTAGGATGCTTGTTGCAATAACCATGAAGAAGATGTATTGCTTTCCTATTCACCACTTATGTTTGACCATCAGTTTTTGGATGAAATGTTGTGCTCTTTTTCAGCTTGGTGTCCATGAGTGCCCATAATATTGACCAAAAGTTCCCAATAAGTCAAGAATATCGATAAAAAATAATGGATTTGGGAAACCCAAAATGTACCCATACATGTTGAAAGAACATGTGTGTCGTTTGTTCACCTATAACCTACTTCTTACAAGGCATCAAAATACACATTTTGTTGAAATTATCAACCTCAACATAAAGATAATCACGATTCTTTTTTGACATAGGCAATCCTACTACAAAGTCCATGGAAATTCTTTCCCAAGGACAAGAAGGAACCATAAGTGGAGTATACAATCCCAATTTTCTATTGCTAGGATTACTTGTAGCACATAAAGAGCATCCTCTTACATATATTGAAACACTTTCATTCATTTTGGGCCAATATAAATACCTTTGAAAACTAGCCATTGTCTTTCCTACACCAAAGTGGCCAGCAATAAGAGGAGAATTATCTTCCCTTATGATGTTGACTCTTTCACCCTGTGGAATACATAGCTTGCCAAGATGATACAAAAGCTTATCATGCACATGGTAATCCAATTCCTCAACTTGGTTATAATGAAACAAAGTTGCATAAACCTCTTTAAAATCATCATCTAAAGCATATTGTTCAACATAGATCTCATGCATGGTAGAATTATGCTTAAGAATAATCGAAGCATTAAAAATAGGCCTAGAAATCAGATCAACAACTTTGTTATAAATTCCTTTCTTATACCTGATAACCAAGTGGAATTGTTGTAGGAAACCCATCCATCTGAAGTTCCTTGCTTGTATCTTTGTTTGTGATTGCAAGTATTGAAATGGTTGATGATCTGTGTGAATAATAGTTTATTTTCCCAACAAATAATTTTTCCATTTTTTCACACTTTGCACCAATGCATACAATGCCTTAACATATGTAGGATAATTAATCACAACGCCATTAAAAGTTTCAGAATGAAAACAAATAGGATTACCATGTTCCAATAAGACTGCCCCCATGCCATAATTACTTGCATCTGTTTGTATCTCAAATGGTTGTCTCAAATCAAGAAGTGCAAGAACTAGAGTTGAACTAATCTTCGCCTTCAATTCATAAAAATGTTTTTGTTTCTTGCCTCCCCATTGGAAAACTTGCTTGATGCTTGTCATTGCATCTAATGGAGCTGCAATTGAAGAGAAGTTAGAAATAAACTTTCTCCAATATTGGGTTGTTGCCAAAACTTCTTACCTCTGTTACATTGTTGGGATTGGGCCAATCCAAAATGACTTTGTACTTGGAAAGATCTAGTTTCATTTCTCCTCATCCAACGATGTGTCCCAAGTAAACAAGTGAGTTCTTTCCAAACTCACATTTAGACATCTTTAAAAACAAATTTTATTTCTTTAAGACATATAAAACTTTCTTTACATGCCTAACATGATCTTCACGAGATTTGTTAAATATCAATATGTCATCCAAGTAGAAAATTACACAATCATCAATAAAATGCCTTAAAACATCATTCATAACTCTCATGAATGTTGCAGGAGAATTACAAAGCCCAAATGGCATAACCATCCATTCAAACAAACCTTGCTTTGTTTTGAAATTTTTCTTCCATGTGTCTCCTTCAACAATCCTAATCTGATGATATCCACTTCTCAAATCCAACTTAGTAAAATACTTAGCATCTTTCAGTTGATCAAGCAATTCATCAATTCTAGGAAGAGGATAATGATTTTTTACCGTAATCTTGTTCAAGGCTCTAAAATATACACACATGCGCCATGTACCATATTTATTTGGTACTAAAACAATTGGTGGCCTACATGGAGATGTTATTGGCATTATAACCCCTTTGTGAAGAAACTCTTGGATTTGTTTTTTAATTTCATCATTCTCCATGACTGACATCCTATACATACCAATGTTTGGAACATGACAATCTTGTTGCAATTGAATCTCATGTTTGATATCTCTTTTAGGAGGAAATCCTTTTGGTTCCTGAAACATCTCATCATATTGGTTAACAACCTCATATAAATCATATTTTAACTTTACATCACAACCTTGGAAAGCTTCTTTTTCAACATTGTCTTTGGGTTTGATCATCAAGAGTACAAAATTCTTACTAGCATTGACTAATCTCTTCATATGTCCAACATTTACAAGTGACAAATTCAACTTCTTTGTATGTTCTCTAACAATGTACTCAAATCCATTTTTAAACAAATGAATTTTTTTCTCATGACGATGAAATATGGATCTCCTATCATATAAATATGGGATTCCCAACACAATACTACAAATATCCAATGGAATAACATCAAGATATACCTCATCTATAAAGTTTACAGTGATGGTAAATCTAAGTTTACATCTTATTTTCACATTAAATTGTCATTGTCACATATCCAACCTAGAGGATATGGTTTAGGATGAGGAGTAGTTTCCAAATGCAATTTCTTGACAATGTCTTCGGAAATGAGGTTTTATTGAGAACCAGTATCTATCTTGGTATGCTTTGAAATTACCCTTATGTGGAAAATATCTATTCTTTATTTTTCATGTTGAGTTTTATTGAGGCTACTACTTGAAGAACTAGTACTGCCAATAGATTCCTTACCTTGAAAACCCAATGCTGCAATTTTTATTTAATCTCCCGAATCAGATCCTAAATCATGTTGTGTAGTTGCAACATTGTTTGGTTTAGTTTTTTTGTTGAAATTTTTTGGTCTCATTTCAGGATGAAGTTTCCAAAAGTGGTCCTCATCATGGCCATCTTTTGAACAATGTTTACATGAGATTTTTTCTCCCTCTTTCTTGACTGAAGCATTTTTCTTTCCATTTCCTCTTAATTTTCTATTTCATTTGTCTCCATTAAAAAATGGCTTCTTTCTGCCCTCTTGAGGAGAATTCTTCCCTCTTGCTTCCAAATGAGTTTCCTATACCCAAACTTCATCTAGATTTGTAGGGTTGAATATGAGAATTGTGTGTCTCAAATAACAATGCAATCCTCCAATGTATTTGAGTAAAATTTCTTGAGAAGATAAATCTATACGCAAAATTAAATCTCTTCTTCTAAATTCTTGGGTGTAGCTTTGCACACTTTTCCCTTTAGATTGCCTAAAATTTTACCAATCCATGATAGCTTTCTGCATGTATGATAATGGATAACATTTCATTTTAACTACAACAATAAAATCATTCCAAGAGGATAAAACTTTACCATTCTTCTTCATGTCCTCTTGAGTTTTGGTTTCCCACCAAATGAGTGTTGCACTTTCCAAACTAAGAGAAGCAAGTTGAATCTTAGTTTCATCATCTTGGATTATTTGTATCCTACAATACACTTCAATTTGATGAATCTAATTATCCAATTTCTCATCATTTACCTCTCCATTGTACATGGGAAATTCAAACTTAATTATCAAGCTTAGAAAAGGAGTTTGTGGAGGAATTTCACCATGTTTGTTTGGAGAATTTGGGGATGGTTTTGAAATGGTAGAATAAGTGGAAGATGGAGGTGAAGGAGGTGGAGTATCACAATTTCCTCCATTCCCTTTTGGAGTCTTATCACCACTATATTCATTACCTCTTGGAGTATTTGAGCTTTAACCTTGCAACCTTGCATTCCTTTCTTCAAATAAAACTTTCACCATTTATGTCATATCATACAAAGATTTTCTGAAAGTTTCCTCTTCTGAAGTAGGAATTTCATGACCCTCCTCGTGAGACATACTTGGTGAATGCCTCCTTGAAGCTTGAGGTGAATTTATTGTTCTCCTTCTTTAAAGTTGAGAACTTGGCTCTACAATTTTCCCTTCTCCTCTTGTGAGATTCAACCTTATAAGCATCATAAAAAAAAACACTTGCAAACAATCAAACCTTCAAAATAGCTTTGTTATGATACCAACTTGATCTGAAAATGAAAAAGGTTTGTGTATACAAATTTGCAAGTGTAAAATGTATGTGTCTTAGGAAATTGGATCAAGTTTGCAAGAAAATAAACTTAATGAGTTTTTACTTAAAATGAACAGCATAAATAGTCATAAACAACCATCACAATAAACACATAACAAAACAAAATGATAAAGGAGTTCACCCCTCTCTTGGGCTACATCTCCCGGTCCAACTTCCAATGGATCATTTTCATTATATGCTCAAATTGTTAAAATCGATGCTCTACAATGCTCAGAATGCAAAACAAATGGCTCCAATGGCTCCAAAATGTCCAAAAACCCCTAGTTGGACTCTTTCTGCACGTGGTTTGGCCAAAAAATGGAGAAAATATAACTCCTAGAACTTTTCCCCAATAACTTGTTGTCTTTTCTCTCCAAAATGCACCCAAAATACCTAGACTGCCAAAAACCTAGCTTCTTCACACCAAACCTAACTCACTGGTCATTATGGGTGTGTGGGTAGATTTGGTGCACAGTTAGCATGAATTTAGTGCCTAATTCCGGAGGTTGGGGTCGCATGGGCCATGTGGCCATGACCAACGCTAACTGTTGGCCCCTATGTCAGTTGACCCTCTATGACTTTCATGCTGCTAGACATGTGGTAAGGATGTATGAATAGGGTTGGGGCTAATCCCTTACAATTTTTCCCCTCGATTGAACCATAATGAAAATTCAAACAAATTACGCACCGATTAGGGGTAAGAAACAAATGGTAGGTGGGCTGGTGGCCCAAACTACACGAAAAGTATTCCCACGATGGAGGTCCCGTGTTCGAACCCCGTGGACTCCAAACAAACTTTTAAACCACAACAAGGGGATGCCACATGGTAGCCCCTGGATGGGCCATGTGGCACCCTTTCATTCGACGATGAATATGCCATGTGTCGATCGCCAATTGATCCACATCAACCTCGGTCATGTCAGCTGCCAAATCACCTTGTCATGTCAGCACACTATGCCACATGTCTAGTCCATATTAGAGATACGTCCATACAGTCAGCTTCCACGTGGCCTATACAGACTGTACTGTTATCATTTTCCTATTTGGGAAAATGGATAAAAAACTATATCTCTCTCATATGAACTTCGTTTGAGCCCGTTCAAGTTGTGTCGGGATCATGAGGATGAGATCTACGCAATGAATCTGTTTTCGAGCAATTTCAAGCACTTTGATTTTTGAGCATTTTTTGATCCCCTCAATCATGAATGTTGAAGGAATTATGGGAAAATGAACTAAATTCCCAATATATATGTGCATGTTCCGAACTAGACACCTCTCATGTTAGGAACTACATGGGCCCCACCACATGGTAATATGTTCCCACTTAGGAACTTAGGATAAATGAATATCCCATACTTTATACTTTATATTTTTACAAATATAGGATTCTTTTGGGCTTAATCCCTCTTGTCTTAGCCCCTCATCTTAGACACTTATCCCCCATTTCCATTTCTAGTGGAGATTATCCCCCAATACTCTTTTTTTTGGTTGGTCTACAGTAGTGATGTGTTTCCATTAATATCTGAGTGTGATCACATATTACAAATATATCCTCGTTATCCTTTCAACATCCATGCTCT
>SNQJ01S0011557.1:22383-65861 GCA_010110895.2 Picea sitchensis
CATCTATAAGTAGCATAAAGTAGTGCTCACCTTGCAATATTTTGTTTCCAGTTGCTCCACATAGATTAGTATGAATGATCTACAAAGGATTTGAAGTTGATTTATCCTTTGTTTTGAATGAGACCCTAGTCTACTTTCCATGTTGGAAGTGTTTGCAAATAAGATCTAAAGGTTTTAAAATTAAAAGAAAATCCCTTACATTCTACGTCTTGTTGATTTTTACCAAATTGTCAAAATTTGTGTGTCCCATTCTCTTGTGCCAAATCCATATTTGATGTATTTGTCCCATGCAAAATTTCTCTCCTTTCACTTCATCTAAAATGTATATGTTATTGGGAGTACTTAGTGATGTAGAAACCAGTCTACCAGATTTTTCACTTCTTATTTCACACTTTCGAGAGTCAAATGCAAGAGTGTGTCCTTGGTCACACATTTGACTAACACTGAAAAGTTTTTGTTTCATATCTTCAATCAAAAATACATTTTTTCTTTGGATTTCTCACTTCCAACACTGATTGTTCCTTTACCAATTATTTTGGAAAAGTTATCATTTCCAAACATGGTATTGCCTCTTGTCTTCTTAATATTTAAAAATATGCTCTAGTCTCCTGTCATGTGCTTGGAGCATCCACTATAAATATACCATTGGCTTATGTTGCTTTGATAATGTAAGGCTAGATTGTTTTCTTCCCCCTTTTGTTGATATGGTTTTTTCTTCCATATTCTTGTGTTATCTTCCTCATGTCTGGTAGAATATTTATCTCTTATGTTTTGTCCTAGGAATTCCAATATACTTTTGCACTCGTGATCTTTGTGGACAAATTTGTTACACTTGTAACATTGAACATTGAAGTTCATAAGCGGAGAAAAAGTATTATAATTTATGTCTACAAACTCTTGAGTTCTTTTGTTGTTTTCATATCCATTTATGGTAGTATTGTACATATATATACTTTTTATATAATTATATATTGTATTTTCTGTACATTATATGGATTTGCGTCCAAAATTATGACAATAAAAACAATTAACAAAAAATAGATTTTGATACCTCATTGTAGGAGGTCTTTTTGAAGGAGCATTTATATTTGCAAACCTTTGAGTTGTTATGTTTCTCATATCATGCTTGACAAAATTTCTAGTGGTTGGAGGTCTTCTGGATGGGATACTTGTTTCAAATTCAACTCTGTTATGAAGAGGATCGATCTTCTATATATTTTCCTCTTTCTATTTGTTATCTACTTTACTTTCCATAGTTTCCCCACTGTGATTTGAACTCCTAAGAATATTTTCATAGCTTTGAATCTTCTCCCCTCTTTTTGGTATTTTAGAATCAACATTTTTATGATTGTTATCACAGCCAAGACCAGTTCTGTAAAATGGTGACCTTTGGACATTTAGAAGGTCTTCTAGGATTGTTGAACTCTTTTCAAACTTTATATTTGTGTTCACTTGTGCAACTGTCTTATCCAACTCCTTTCTTAGGAAAACAATTTCAAGTTATTTTCTATGATAGATATATTACATTTATTGGAGTGAATTTTTTAATATTTCTTGAATTATTGTTTCTTCCTCTAATTGTCTTTTTAGACCAATAAACTCAGTTTCACCATTTGGTTCATGATGTTCTCCTTTTGCTTTTCTTAATTATTCATTGAGAGACTCAGTTTTCTTTCTAATTTTTTTCAATTCACTTAGAGAATATATTAGTTCTCCTTCAAGATTAACCTCTCCTTCCTCATCAATATCTTCATGTTTTGAGGTTTCATCATCAGAAAATTCGTTGAGGGCCATGAATAAAACATCTTCTATGTTGTTTTATTCTTCATGATAGGAGTCGCCTTCATCATTGGAATACACATTTTTGTTTTTCATGTAATTATTCCTTTTCTCTTCATTTTTTGTCACTCATATAGTGATATTTGGTTTTCTTAAAATTAGATTCCCTTTTGTAAGGACACCTAGCAACCAAATGTCCTCCTCTAAAAAAATCAAAGCACTTGAAAGGGAGCTTACCTTTGTATTTTCCAGTTCCCTTCTTGAGCCTCCCAGAGAATTTTTCTTCCTCTGCATATGAGTCTTCTTTAGAGGAGTCATATGTTTGATGTCCTTTTCAGTTTTTCCCTTTGATGCTTTGAAAGTTTCATCATTCTTTGATGGATTTTCCAGCATAGTTTTCATTGCATAGGTAGTTACAATTCCATGCAATTCATCCATTTTTAGACTATGTAAGTCTTTCATTTATTCAATGGAAGATATCTTGGGGTCAAATCTTGATGGGAGAGTCCTAAGAACCTTTTATACAACAAAGTTTTCATATACGGTTTCACCCAATCCTTGGATGGTGTTAACAATCTCATCCACATGAAGAAAGTAGGTTGTTATATCTTCATCTTCTTTCATCTTGAGATTTTCAAATTGTCCCCTATAATTTTGTATTTTTTCCTTCTTGACTTTATCATTCCCTTCACATCTATTCTACAACTGGTTCCAAATTTCCTTTGTTGATTTACAATACATGACATTAGTAAATTTTGATCTTCCTAATCCTTTCAAAATGGCATTCATGGCTTTGGATTTATTTTCATTGAGCTTCTAAAAACATAAATCATAGAGTTCACTTGTAGGGGTAGTATAGCCATATTTGACTGACTTCCAGACACCATATCCTAGTGATTGCAGATATACTTTGATTTTGATGCTCTAGAAAGAATAATCTGATCCATCAAAGAATGAAGAGTTGTTTTAGAAAGTTATTTCCTAGTTGTCCATGCATGCCATAGGGATCTACCTTCCAGCAGATAGATTGCTTTTGAAGGAGCTCACTCTGATACCAATTGTTGGACTGTTCAACAATATTGAGAGGGGGGGTGAATTAGTATTGGAAAGTTTAAAAAATTTATCTCATTTACCACTTTAACTATGCTTTTCATAATTGATTATAAAGAATGCATATAGTCAACCATATTAATTAACACAAGTGCACAGTACATAAATATTTAATGTGGAAACCCAAATGTAATAAAACCACAAAAATTTCTCTATAAATTTTGTAGGCACCAACCTATTTCACAATGATTATAGGCACCAACCTATAGGGGACATGAATCCCCTTGATTGAGCACCAACTCAGTAATGAGGTTGTAGGAACCAACATGTTTAATAATATGAGGATGTCAATCCTCTCCCATGAACCACCGTTCCACCCTGAAATAAATAAGATACTGATTTATCTTGCTGTCATACATGTGAATCTCATATCTCCTCCGTAATTCACCTATACTCCTTCTCTTGTTTCTCTTCTGGTTCTGCAAAATCAGAACCCCTTGAGGTCCATCACCTTGTGATATTTCTCCCACTTCTTCACATTCCTTCTCTTTCATCCAAGAGATTCAAAATCATAGAGCTCCCCCTTTCACATACTCCACACACACCTCTTTCTTGGATTTTATCATCAATATTTACACACTCTATCCTCCCACGAATTTTTCCACATACAAAACATTGTGTCCATTGCATCATCTCTAGATCCTTAATTACTCCATTAAGGTATTGAAAACGCCATCAAAATCTGGCATTAACACCTATGTTCTACTCACAAATCATAGCATAGACTATTAACTCTCAACAACCATTGAATATGGGTCTCATATTGATCTCATCTATTGATCTCATTCTACTCACATAATACAATCACAACACATAGAAACTGTCCAATATTCTTGTATGTAATCAATATTGTTGATCCAGTTCTACGATCCCTGCATGTTGGGACCACCGGGAAACCGATATATCGAGCCCTATTTCTTCACCCCTATGTATTTGGCCTTGATTTAACACCACCCATATGATTTATTTCTTGATTTGATCGTGGCCATTGATCTATGGGCTCAATTTATTCACTGCTCATTGGGAACACTGGTCCATTAGGTCATCATCCTATCGGACCATCATGGCATTATTCCCCAACACTACAAGTTCACACCTTCAACTCCTTATCGGTGCTCTGATCCGATATACTAAGTCCCATCGTCGAGGTATCTAGCCATTGGGCCATCAGACCTTGTTACACACCAAATTTCCACACTACTAAGTGGCACACTTATGTATTGTATTCTACTAAGTGGAACACTTATGTATTTTATTCTACTAAGTGGCACACTTATGTATCGTATTCTACTAAGTGTCACACTTATGTATCACTTATGTAGGTGTCAATTTGCCACATTCCCAAGTGTTGCATTTATATTCTACTAAGTGTCGTACTTGAATGTTACAATGTCTAAGTGTTGGTCATGTTCATTAGAGGAATTGGGGGAGAAACCCATCACATGGAGTCCTAAATACATTCTATCATCATTTCGAAGTGTATATCAATTTCCCTAGACAAATTGGTGAAGAAAATTCATCATTTGGAGGTCGAAAACCTAATTTTTACCTTGATGTTTTGACCATTTTTTAGGACTGACGCCCCCCTACCCATATATAGGGAGTGTAAGTCCCTTGGTGACACTCCTTGCCGAACTTTGGGGTAGCATTAGTAACACTCTATGATAATACTTTTGGGAGCGTTAGTTTGGTTACAACCAATACCACCTTTTCTGGAGGGAAGTTTCCAGGAGGTTGGAGTTAGTTTGGGTCAAAGGGATTTGAGTCATATATATCTACTTGATCTTAGCTTGAATATCCTAATTAGTTGAGACATATCCTCAACCATACTCCTAAAATAATCCATGGTGGTTGGGCCTTCATTTGTTATATAAGGAGGCCACTCAAAGGTAAAGGAGGGAGTTCTGAATAGTATCAAACCTCTATTCTTATGACATTCAGAGATAGTTCAATAGAATTATGGCATTGCACAAAATGGAATGGATAGGAGGAGCATTGGAGGAAGCATGATCAACATCACATGATTGTAAGTGTTGTCCATTATTTCTCATGAATATAATCTTGGCCTATTCCCATACTTTTGTCTCATTTACTATACACATGAATGCTTATGCTTGTTTCATTTAGTTAGATTTTATTTCATATAACTTTGTGTAAGTAGTATAAGAGGAACATAATTTTTTCTAAGTGTAGGGATATCATTTTCAAGATAGTAATATATCCAACATTGGAGAAACAAGGAGCAGTGAAGACAACCTTTGAACAAGGTGCACTCTTATTTCCTTTTCCCTCTTCTCATTTTTATGTTGTGAGAAATATTACCCTACAGATAGGTTAATCTCCCCTTAGCTAGGTTTTATTTGGATAAGAAAAAATAGAGAAAATAGACACTAACATCCCTTGCTTCTGTCTATTCACACTAATTGAACCTTCATTTCATCTGCCTATGTCATTTGATCCTCTTTCTTCCTCTGGTGAATATTTACCTATTAGTAACCAGGAGTTTAATTGGATACAGAATTTGGTTACAATATAAGAGTTGGCAAATGAAATGAAGCTTGGATGCTCATATCTCCAACCTTTGGACATTATGCTATAGTTGAGTTGCTAACTTCTCAGTAGGAGGAAAAGTACCAACCATCCTTGGGTATCACTCGAAACCTTTGGACATTACATTGGGAAGAAATCGAGCTCAGTATTTGTTCATTATTGTGCTTGTAAATACATGAGAATAGGTTACTGAGTATACTTTTATCACTTTTTCAGACTCATAAAATCTATACGAAAAGGGAACTCTTTGGAGTCTCCTTTAATCTTTATTTAGACTCCCTAAACATGAAAAGTTTTTCAAGCGATCTTACCTCCTTTCACACTCATTAAAAGATTTGAAAGGGCATATTTCGATGAGTATTTTACCCCTTTTTTAGCCTCGCAGGGCTAATTATGAAAAATGAATAATCTAACCACTTTTGTTATAATAGTTCTCTCTCATATCATTTTATACTTTTTCAGGCCTGAGAGACTAAAATTTATGAAAAAATCAACTTTGGATTTTCATTTAAGTTCTTTTCAAACTCCCTAAACATGAAAAACCACTAAGTCTACCTTCACTGGACTTGTAAAATTATTCATTGAAGGACCCATCTGGGATCAAACCCTTACTTCTTCAGTTTTGTTAATCATGTGAATATGAACTTACTGAAGGTGAGTTATACCGAGCATTTGTTATCCTCCTCAAGATTGTTAAAAAACAAAGAGGTACGCATCTATCTGGATTGGGGAAAAATTTGGGAAGTGGGTCAAGATTTTGAAACAATATGATATTTTTTCTTAGTCACCCTTGAACATGGCACTTGTGTGCATTCTTCTTATAGTTAGGTAATCCGCTTGTCTCTAATTCATACCAATTCCATGTGTTGTCATACTCTTTTGACTACTTCAAACAGAACCTTTGGTTTTTGTCACATTATGTTTGGATTTATGCCTTGTCGAGTCAATGTTTCCAATTCACTTGTCCTGTCATGCAATGTTCAAGGGAATTCTCAGCTTCAATCAACCTATGCAGTATTATCCATTATGCATACCCATTGCATTCTGTCCACATTTTCTCTATCATCTTAAATCACTATCCTAATTAGTTTCATGTCAATGATGGGGGATACATTGTGGCCCTCCTTCGATGAGTCTTTTCCTATTTAATTTAACACATTATCCAGGAGTCATAGTTAGAAACCAATTAATTCCTTGGATCCTACATGCCTCAATGGAAATTTTCCTCGCTTTCGACAGTGGGTTTACATCATTGGCCCCTGATTAGAATATTCCACCGAATGTTCTACTTCATCTCATTGATTCACATTCTTCAGAGTGTACTAGGGTACCTTGGGAGTCATTGACATCAGTGGTTATTTCCCTCTCACTTGCTACCGATATACATTAATGACCGGTAACAAGTGGTTTCTACCATGTTCGGCATAAGCACCTATATTCACATGATTAGAATTGTACTACTTTGGGATCAATATGAAGACCCTAAGAACATTTTTGGCACCTACCAGTGTTATGTGCTCAACCCATGTTGCAATGTATAACATTCTTACTGATGTAAACTATCACATAGATCCACTTTGTATTGGTCTGTGGCTATGTTGTTCTTATATCGTAGCTCCATTGTGTACTTTATCATGGCTATGACCTAATTCATCCATGGAGGTATGGATCCACATTGTATTTTTGGTGGCCATATCCTTCTTTAGTGATTTCATGGATCCACAATGTATTGGTTGGTGACCATGCTTTAAGTCCATTTTGTACTGAGCATGGGTATGCATACCTCAAGATGATTCATATATATGTTGTTTGATGTTTGTTTGCAGCTTCCATCCAACTCTCCTATTCCATCACCCATTAACACACATCATTTTGTAAATTGTTTTGGACATCAGTTTCTCTTTTGATATCACACTTTAGGGGCCATCCGTTATACACCAAATTTCCACTCTACTAAGTGCCACACTTTTGTATCATATTCTACTATGTGCCACACTTTTGTATCACGTATGTAGGTGTCGTTTTTCCACATTCCTAAGTGTCAAACTTATATTCTACTAGCTGTCGTACTTGCATTTTTCCATGTGTAAGTGTTGGTTTTGTTTCCTAGATAAATTAGGGGAGAAAATACATAACATGGATACACTCTATCATCATGTCGAAGTGTTTATCATGTTCCCTAGACAAATTGGTGAAGAAAAATCATCATTTGGAGGTCGAAAAAACAATTTTTACTTGATTGTTTTACCACTATTTAGGACTGCATCCCCCTGCCCATATATGGGGAGTGTCAGTCCCTTGGTGACACTCCCTGCTTAATTATGGTAGAGAATTAGTGACACTCTATGCTAAGCCTTTTGGGAGCGTTAGTTTGGTTATAACCAATTCCACCTTTTTTGGAGGGACATTTTCGAGAGCTTGGAGTTAGTTTGGGTCAAAGGGATTCGAGTCTTATCTATCTTCTTGATCCTAGCCTAAAGATCCTAATTAGTTGAGCCATATCCTCAACCATACTCCTAAAATATTCCATGGTGTTTGGGCCTTCATTTTCTATATAAGGAGGCCACCCAAAGGTAAAGGAGAGAGTTATGAAGAGTATCAAACCTCTATTCTTATGACATTCAGAGATAGTTCAATAGCATTTTGGTAGTGCACAAAAGGGGATGGATAGGAGGATCATTGGAGGAAGCTTGCTCAACATCACATGATTGTAAGTGCTTTCCATTATTTCGCATGAATATAATATTTTCATATTCCCATAGTTCTGTCTCATTTACTTTACACATGAATGCTTATGCTTGTTTCATTTAGTTAGATTTTCTTTCATCTAACTTTGTGCAAGTAGTAGAGGAGGAATATTTTTATGTCTAATTGTAGAAAGATCATGTTCGAGATAGGACTATATCTAACACTGGAGAAATAAAAAGAAGCGAGGAAAACCTTTGAAAAAGGTGCACTCTTATTTCCTTTTCCCTCTTCTCATTTTCATGTGTGAATAGACAGGAGCAAGGGATGTTAGTGTCCATTTGTTGTATTATGTCTTAGCCAAAGAAAACCCTGCTAAGGAGAGATTAGCATGTCCGCAAGGTAATATTTCTCACAACATACCTACCATCCCACTAGGCCTCTGACACTACAACAATGCACCTTTCAAACCAAATATGGGATGCAACCTTCTTGTTCAGTTTCTATCCATCAGGATACCAGGATATCGGCCCATCGGACTCCTTGGGACATTTCCACTACATTTTCTCTGGTCATATGGTATGTGATATATTTCCTAGGCCACTATTTTGACGTAGCTTAATGTACCATCATGGTAGATGACATGGCATCCATGTGAACCAATGTACTGACATGGTGGTTGATGTGGTGATATATGTGGCATATGTCATGGTGCTAACTTGGAATTGCAACCGAGTGATTGGTCCACTGACCCACCATGCACTTCGACCATGTGAAAGGTTATTTACCACACTTTTATCATTATTCCAGTCTAGTTATGGAATTTTTTCTTCCATGTTCCATCCATCGTATGCATCATCCTATCGAGTGATCGACCCACCAGAGCACCAAGCCTTTGGAACTTCTAAAACTACACATCATTATTTGCCTAGATATGGTATGTTGCATGATGTGCTTATGTGGTTTCTTAGGTGGCTTATATGTAGTCCATTGTATTGTCTTGACTATAGATAGGATTCAAGAATGGCATATGACATAGCATTTGAGCTAGCCTACCAAATATCATCCCACCATGGTATCGGCCCACCGGCCCCCCAAGACTTTAGTACAACACTATTCAAACTCTAGATAATCAATATGTCGGTATAGAAATATAGAACCTTGTTGTGGAACTTCACTTCTGGTGGACCAAGTCACATTCTTCCAATGCTTCTTAATTCATTGATTCTCTTCCTCTGATTATTCGATCTCCCGGTCTCTGGTATGTTGGGCCCCATGTCCAAAAGTTATCATTGTGTGCAACATTGTCTGGATCATTCCTTTTTATCTAGAGTATGTTCTTTTAACTTTTAATTATAAACTCATCTAAGTATTATTCCCTTGTGTATGTGGGATATGTCATTTTCCATGCATTTTTGTCTATTTAACCAGGACTTCCTCTATGCCAAGCTTATCATTTCACATCACCTATGCTTCCTTTGCACCACTAATCCTCAATAAATTGTAATTTCTAAATAACTGATAAGGATCTTCATCTCCATATCGTTTCTTATATCTCATTTTTCCAATTCGGGGTCGTCTCATACAAATTCAATTGCTCCTTTTCTATACCTTGAATTTATTTGGATTTTCTCCATAACTCAACAAAATAGAGGTATTCAACATCCATAACTCAGCGCAATAGTATACATGATTGTCACAGTCTACCTGGCTTCATTTCCATAGGGATTCATTCACCTTTGACATTAATGACAACACATTTTCCAACACATAATCCAAGAACATTTTGATTTCTTCCATTCTTGCCACGAGAGAAAAGGTTTCTTCAAAATATATTCCTTCAAATTGAGAATGTCCTTTGCACACTAATATTTATTTCTTTATGGTGACCTATCCATCTTCATTTAGCTTTTTTCTGAAGACCCATTATGTCCCAATCACATTTTTGTCCTTTGGTATTGGAATTGGTTCCCATGTCTCATTCTTTTCTATTTTATTTAGTTCTTCTTCCATAGCCTTGATCCAATGTTCATTATTTATGGCTTCCTCAAAGTTACTTGGTTCAATCATGGAAAATAATGAAAAATGTCCTTGTTCAGGTGTCTATGCTTGCATTCTTCTTCTGGTTTGTACTCTGACACTTCTACCTCTAATTATTTGTTCTAGTGAATTATTCTTCTGAAACCAGTCGTTAGGTTTCCAAGAAGGTGTCTAAAAATATTATGGGTTGTTTTATTATTGTTCTACTACTGGTTTCTTCTCTTGTTGTTGTTGTTCTTCTTCTTCTTCTTCTTCTTGCTTTAGTTCTTCATTTTCTTGTTCTTCAAATATGTTTGAATTTCTTCTATCCTTCCTGGTCTTCAACAAGTCTATTTCATCAACTTTTACATTGATTCTTTCCACTATCTTGTTGAGTCTTATATTGTAGAACTTATATGATTTTATTTTTCATGAGTACACAAAAAATACTCCTTCGTCCACCCAGGAGTCAAATTTTCCAATCTTCTTGTCCTCCCTTTTTATGTAACACTTGGTTCCAAACACTCTAAAGCAATTGACATTGTTCAGTCTTGATTTCCATAAATCATATGGAGTCTTATCACTATTATTTATGATCAATCCTTTGTTCAATATATGAATGATCGTATGCACTGCTTGTCCCAAAAATATATCACTTATCTTGGAGTCATTCAATATGGTTCTCTCCATTTCTTGTACTGTTTTGTTTTTCCTTTCAACTACTCCATTTTGTTGAGGTGTTCTAGCTATTGAGAGTTGTCTTTTTATTCCATGTTCTTCACAGAAATCCGTAAGCTCATTTGAAGTAAACTCACCTCCATTATATAATCTTAATCATTTCATTTTCAAATTAGTTTCATTTTCAACCATTTCCTTGAATATCTTGAAACATTTGAAAGATTCTAAATTTTTATTAAGAAAGAAAACCCATGTCATTATGGTGTAGTCATCAATGAGTAGCATGAAGTATTGTCACCATCCAGTCCTTGTGTAAACCAATGTGTACAATATCCAATGGTTTTGTTGTAGAGTATTCCTTTGTATTGAATTCAACTTGCGTTTGTTTTCCACATTAATAGTGCTTGCACATAGTATTCATTCCCTTTTTAATTTTGGAATTTCTCTTATATATTGCTTCTTGTTGACATGGACAAGATTATCAAAGTGTATATGGGCTCCTATTCCAAATCCATCTTTCATCTTCTTTTCCCAAACAACATCTTTCTTCTTCGATCTCATTCAAGATGTATATGTTGTTTGGAGTCCTTGTCATTGCTGGCACTAGTTTTCCTAATCCCTCATTCCTTATTTCACATTATTTTGAACTGAATGTAAGTGTGTGTTCCTGATCACACATTTGGCTTACACTTATCAAATTATGCTTCATATTTTCAGCAAGTAGGACATTTTATGCCACAACATCTCTATTTCCAACACTAACTATGCCTTTTCCTATAATTTTGGTTGAGTTATCATTGGAAAACATGGCAAACCCCTCTTTTTCTTTATTTAATGTTACAAATATATTTTTGTCTCTAGTAATATGATTTGAGCATCCGCTGTCAATATACCAATGGCTTATTCTATTTTGGGCTTATAACACAAACCTACATTCCTCAACCTTGAAATCTTCTTGCTTCTTTTTCCATGTTCTATGTTGTTCCCCTATATGATTGAAGGAACATGCCCACTTTCCCTTGAAGAAACTATCAAATCACCTCTACAATTTATAGCTATGTAATCTAGGTGGATCTCGATGGCCAACCACCTTTTCCATTAAATCAACATTTTGAGCCTATGGTTTTGATAAACCATGATATTCACACTTTTGATAGGGAATGGAATGTAATACCATATTCATTTGTTAATTGCGAACATCATGTAATGATTTCCTAGTGGTCTTATGTACATGCCTACAACATAGCATTAATGCATCGGATTCCATTAGAAATCCACAGTTAAGTCCACTTGGGCTAGAGTAGTATTGCGATAGGTAACCACCTATGAATTCCTAGTGTTTTACATGCCTATGGCATTTTATAAACTTAGATTAATTTATCCCATATGCATCATGGGAATTGATCTCCTCTCACTCTCTCATATATAATTGAGGTGAAGGAGGCCCTTTAAGCATGAAATGGAGTGTGATGTAAAGATTCATGTGAATGAATCATAGCCAAAATATCTTTCTTTTCAAAGATAAACTACCCCATTCTTCTAGTTTGTGTTCTACAATGTTTTTCTATCTTATTCATTAATAGAAGTTGGGTTTCACTGTATTTATGTGCTCTCTGTTATATTTTTTTGTATTTCATTGTTATATCTCTTTTATATTTCTTCCTTCATGTTGTTCTCAAAAAAATATGGATCAATGATATAAAAGTAGTCTTCTCCTTATCACTTTTCAGAGCAGGTCCTTGACAATGTCATGGTACAAAGAGTTGGGTCCTGATCTAGTTTTTCTTTAGGACAACCTCTCTTGCTAGCCCAAGTGACCTCCCATGGTGGAAGAAAAGAGATATGATAGAGTAGGAGATCATTTCAAGATATTACTCAAGGAATCCCTCATGTGACCGATGAATGAGATGATCAACAACTTAGCTCAGATCCTTCAAATACTACCAATGGCAGTAGCTAAGGAATCTTCGACAAGAAGACATTTTGAAGTTTCGACACCCTTCAAGGTACAAGTCAATTTTTATATCCCCTTATTTAAATGCTAGATAGATGCAGATGCTCTAGAAAAAGGGTTGAATTTGATAGAAGGTTATTACTCTATCCAAAAACAAATTGACAATGAAAAGATCACCTTCATGCTCCTTAAATCCCTTCCCCATGTCATAGATTGGTGGGAAGGTTAATGAGAGAGATACACCATGGAAAAATCTACACAATTCAGGAGAGAACCCTCTTGGGAATTCTTTGTAGATACCCTAAAGGAGGAGTTCTAGCTCGTAGGAAACTATGATGAATAGTACATGAGATGGATGACTCTGCGTCAGAAAAGAGACCAAACAATGTCAGAGTACACTAATCAGAGTACACTAACATATTTCATACCTTGCACTCAAAGTTGGGTATCAAAGACTCTGAGAGGAACCTACTTTGAAGTATCGTAGTGGTATGCACAAGTACATCCAAACAGATATGGATTTCTTGTACATCTCCTCAATGGGATATGCTTATCAATATGCAGTCAAAATCGATAAGAAATTCAAGCAACGAAGTAAGANAGAAGGAGTTCGAGTTTAAAAATATGCCACGACATAAGCATAGAAAAGGAAACCCTAACTCACAAAACAAAATACAGAGCAGAAATGAAGGCCCACCTCAAGAGATCCATTCCAAGATACAAGTAAAGAATGGTAATGAGAATTTTAAGAAAGAATTTGGGAAGTGGTGTGATTTCCAAAAAATTCCTTAGCACAACATCGATGAATGTCTCTCGAAATAGTCATTGGTGTCCGAGCTCAAAGAAAAAGAATCAAAACCTGAATCAAACTTTGGTTTAGATTAAAATAAAGGGAAACAAATCATCAATGTATAACCCACTGCTACCATCATAGACACAACAATACGACCATAAGAAACAGAGGGTCTTGAGGAGGAGGAGCACCTCTTCCACTCGTAGATGTGGGTAAAGGGGAGCCTAGTGAATTTCATTGTTGAAAGTAGGAGTTAGAAGAACCTGATCTTAGTTGAGTTTTTCAAGAGATTGAAGTTTCGAATGATGTCACACCCCCAACCATACACCATTTGATGGTTGAGTTGGGGATGAGACATTCGTGTCTACCAACAATGTCGCATGTCCTATGGCATCAAGCCCTTCAAGGATAAGGTAGTGTGTGATGTTTCCCCACTTGAGGTATGTGATTTTATTTTAGGAAAACCATATATGTGGAAAAGTCACACTTTCTATGAGTCTTGGCCCTGCATTTTCATTATTACTCTAGGAGGTCATCCCTACATGGTACCAAAAGTAGCTCTGACTATTTCCACTCAACTGATCTAAGAAAAAAAATGTCACAAAGTAATCTCTTAGACCACAAAGTTTTCCCTCTTTATGATCGAGTCCAACGGTGAATATGAGGTCACTTTCACCACTACAGTCTTAGCCCAAGAAATTTCTATCCAACAGAAGTAGGTCTATGAGATTCTAGAGGAGCATGAAGAGAATGCGAGTCTTCCATATGTTCAGCATAGATCTATTGTCCATGACCTTTTTTAGGTGTTCTTGGGGTTCCAACCATCATCCCCCATTGCTATAGTTCATCTTGTTGCATCTTCACCGAAAGAGTCATTCCACACTTAGACCAAGGTAGATAATGAAACCAAATATATTGAATATATCCAACACCTCCAATAGGTTCATGACATATTTCCACGGGTAAAGTACAAGAAGGACATCTACTTCAACAAGGAAAGAGGCTCACCTAGGTTTAGATTCAACAGAAGTTTCCCCATATACCAAGGGAAATTGACGCAATGGGGACCATTTCTTCCTAAGAGGGAATGAATTAACTAGGTGGATCTCAGTGTCCAACCACATTTTCCAATGAATCAACATTTTGAGCCTATGGTTTTTATAAACCATGATATTCACCCTTTTGATAGGGAATGCAGTGCAATACCATCTTCATTTGTTAATTACAAACATCATGTAATGATTTCCTAGTGGTATTATGTACATTCCTACAAAATAATGTTAAGTCACTAGATCCCATTACAACTTTGCAGTTAAGTGCACTCATGCTAGATTAGTACTAGGATGGGTGACCACCCGAGAAGTCCTAGTGTTTTACATGCCTATAGAATTTTATAAAATTAGATTAATTTATCCCACATGCGTCATGGGAATTGTTCTCCTCTCACTCTCTCATATATAGTTGAGGTGAAGGAGGCCCTTTAATCATGCAATGGAGTGTGATGTAAATATTCTTGTGAAGGAAGCATAGCCAACATCTGTTTCTTTTCATAGATAAGCTACCCCTTTCTGGCAGTTTGTGTTCTACCATGTTTTTCTATCTTATTCATTAATAGAAGTTGGGTTTCACTGTATTTATCTATTCTCTGCTATATTTTTGTGTATTTCATTGTTATATATCTATTATATTTCTTCTTCATGTTGTTCTCAAAATAATCCATATCACTATGTGTCCAAAATTGTTACATTTCTAGCATTCAATTTCATAACCCAAAACACCAAAAATGTTATAATTTCTATCAAACGCCTCACCAGGATTTATTGGATAATTTCCTTCATAATTGTTCTTGGTATTTTCATAGCTACATCTATTCCATGTGTTTCTACCCTTTGCATAGGCTCTACAATTTATGTCTTTAAGCCCAAAATTATTGCAAGAATAACACAAGACAAGAAAACTATTTTGGTACCTAGGTGTGGGTGGTCTTCTAGTTGGTGTTGTTCTTTTGAAATCATGATCTTCTTCTTTGGTCTTATTCATTGTCGGTTTTTGATTCCATGTTCTTTTGATTGCACGATATCTTCTTTATTCTTCTTCATTTATGGTTTTTGTATGTCCTCCGTTAGAGGCTTGCATTCTTCTTTCTCGATGGAACCCTTGATAGTTTCTACATAACTTATTTTCTCTCCTTCATTTCCTATCATCATAGATCTTGAACCCTCATCAATATTATTTTTTTTGTATCCAAGTACAAACATTCCATGGAATATTTTTTTATTGCATATGATTTCATCCAGTATTTTGGTGTTATTGCCAAAATTTAGTTGGATTTCCTTCTTCTATAGTTCCTTTCTTAGTGAGACTATTTCAACTTCCATATTCTCTGTTATTTTCTTTTTTTCTTCCAGTTGTCTCTCGATTGTTTCTTCAATAAATTTGGCTTCTTCCAACTAAATATTTAGATATATGATAGTCTCCTTGGCTTATTCATATTTTTTTCTAGGGTTTTGAAAGCCTTCCTTCAGTTTACTTAACTCTTCTTTGAGAGACTTGTTTTTCTTCCTTTATATTCTTACATCACTTAAGGCACTGATCAATTCTGCCTCAAGATTCACGTCTCCTTCTTCTTCATAGTCCCCTTCATTATTTTTAGTATTTTTCTCTTAAGTCTCTAACACCGTGAAGAGTACTCTTCTCGAGTCACGGTCACTATCATCATCTTCATCGAATGAGGAACTATCGTCTTTTGAATAGAGTCTTTTCTTTTTAAAAAATCTTCCTTTATTTCTTTCCTTGTCTCTTTTATGATATTTCTTTTGTTTCTTAGGAACTTATTCTTCGTCACTATCTGACCCCCTTGCATAAGGACATTTGGAAGAAAAATGGCCAACTTTACCACAATTAAAGTATTTGAAAGGAATCTTACCTTTGTACTTGTCGGTTCCTCTTTTCATCCTTCTCACAAAGTTGGCTTCTTCTTCATTGTCTGAATCATCACTATTGTTGGAGCAGGGTTTTGACCTTGGATTGTTATTTCTTGTCTTCTTGGAGGCATTGAAATTTGCTTCCCTTATAGATGGATTTTCCTTTTCTATTCTCATTTCAGATGTTGTAAGTATTCCATGTAATTCATTTGTGATCAATGTAGCCAGATCTTGTCTTTCTTCTAAAGATTCTATTTTAGGTTCAAATATCATTGGGAGAGCTCTCGGTATATTTTTCCCAATAACTGAATTTTCAATCTTTTCTCCGAGTCCTCTTATAGTATTCACAATTTCATCAAATTGGATAAATTAAGATGCAATATCTTAATCTTTCTTCGTTCTCATATGTTCAAATTTTCCTCTATAGGTCTGAAGATTATCTCCTTTGAATTTAGCATCTCCTTCATAAACATTATTGAGATTGTCCCAGATTTACCTTGCAGAATCACAATGCATAACCTTAGCAAATTATAAACCTTTTAGACCACTTATAATTGCATTAATAGCCTTTGAATTGTATTCTTTGAGCTTTTTACCATCATTATTTTTGGGGGGAGAATATGGTGCAGTGTATCCATTTACTACAACTTGCCAAACATCAAATTCATGTGCCTGCAAAAATGCTCCCATTCTTATGCTCCAAAAAGAATATTTTTTCCCATAAAACAATGGTGTTCCATTTTTGGTAAATTCTCCTTTCTTATCTATGATCTCCCTTCCAATGGTTATATTATTCTTGAAGGAACCCACTCTGATACCCATTGTTAGAATATTCAAGAATACTGAGAGGGGGGGTGAATCAATATAGATTTATTTAAATAATTTTAACCTTCAAGTACTAAATAAAAATTAACCATTAATCATGTCTTTCATCATCACATAAACTCATACACATTGCACACATTGTTTTACGTGGAAATCCAATTCGGAGAAAACCAAATAAAATTTTCTTAAGTAGTTTCAATATTTCACAAGCACCAACTTGAAGGAATAAAGTAGTGGAAGGAAACACAAATCCCATTGTAATATTTTAAATTGTGATATAGGATCAATTCAACCTTTAAATACAATCCNATTGTTACATTTCTAGCATTCAATTTCATAACCCAAAACACCAAAAATGTTATAATTTCTATCAAACGCCTCACCAGGATTTATTGGATAATTTCCTTCATAATTGTTCTTGGTATTTTCATAGCTACATCTATTCCATGTGTTTCTACCCTTTGCATAGGCTCTACAATTTATGTCTTTAAGCCCAAAATTATTGCAAGAATAACACAAGACAAGAAAACTATTTTGGTACCTAGGTGTGGGTGGTCTTCTAGTTGGTGTTGTTCTTTTGAAATCATGATCTTCTTCTTTGGTCTTATTCATTGTCGGTTTTTGATTCCATGTTCTTTTGATTGCACGATATCTTCTTTATTCTTCTTCATTTATGGTTTTTGTATGTCCTCCGTTAGAGGCTTGCATTCTTCTTTCTCGATGGAACCCTTGATAGTTTCTACATAACTTATTTTCTCTCCTTCATTTCCTATCATCATAGATCTTGAACCCTCATCAATATTATTTTTTTTGTATCCAAGTACAAACATTCCATGGAATATTTTTTTATTGCATATGATTTCATCCAGTATTTTGGTGTTATTGCCAAAATTTAGTTGGATTTCCTTCTTCTATAGTTCCTTTCTTAGTGAGACTATTTCAACTTCCATATTCTCTGTTATTTTCTTTTTTTCTTCCAGTTGTCTCTCGATTGTTTCTTCAATAAATTTGGCTTCTTCCAACTAAATATTTAGATATATGATAGTCTCCTTGGCTTATTCATATTTTTTTCTAGGGTTTTGAAAGCCTTCCTTCAGTTTACTTAACTCTTCTTTGAGAGACTTGTTTTTCTTCCTTTATATTCTTACATCACTTAAGGCACTGATCAATTCTGCCTCAAGATTCACGTCTCCTTCTTCTTCATAGTCCCCTTCATTATTTTTAGTATTTTTCTCTTAAGTCTCTAACACCGTGAAGAGTACTCTTCTCGAGTCACGGTCACTATCATCATCTTCATCGAATGAGGAACTATCGTCTTTTGAATAGAGTCTTTTCTTTTTAAAAAATCTTCCTTTATTTCTTTCCTTGTCTCTTTTATGATATTTCTTTTGTTTCTTAGGAACTTATTCTTCGTCACTATCTGACCCCCTTGCATAAGGACATTTGGAAGAAAAATGGCCAACTTTACCACAATTAAAGTATTTGAAAGGAATCTTACCTTTGTACTTGTCGGTTCCTCTTTTCATCCTTCTCACAAAGTTGGCTTCTTCTTCATTGTCTGAATCATCACTATTGTTGGAGCAGGGTTTTGACCTTGGATTGTTATTTCTTGTCTTCTTGGAGGCATTGAAATTTGCTTCCCTTATAGATGGATTTTCCTTTTCTATTCTCATTTCAGATGTTGTAAGTATTCCATGTAATTCATTTGTGATCAATGTAGCCAGATCTTGTCTTTCTTCTAAAGATTCTATTTTAGGTTCAAATATCATTGGGAGAGCTCTCGGTATATTTTTCCCAATAACTGAATTTTCAATCTTTTCTCCGAGTCCTCTTATAGTATTCACAATTTCATCAAATTGGATAAATTAAGATGCAATATCTTAATCTTTCTTCGTTCTCATATGTTCAAATTTTCCTCTATAGGTCTGAAGATTATCTCCTTTGAATTTAGCATCTCCTTCATAAACATTATTGAGATTGTCCCAGATTTACCTTGCAGAATCACAATGCATAACCTTAGCAAATTATAAACCTTTTAGACCACTTATAATTGCATTAATAGCCTTTGAATTGTATTCTTTGAGCTTTTTACCATCATTATTTTTGGGGGGAGAATATGGTGCAGTGTATCCATTTACTACAACTTGCCAAACATCAAATTCATGTGCCTGCAAAAATGCTCCCATTCTTATGCTCCAAAAAGAATATTTTTTCCCATAAAACAATGGTGTTCCATTTTTGGTAAATTCTCCTTTCTTATCTATGATCTCCCTTCCAATGGTTATATTATTCTTGAAGGAACCCACTCTGATACCCATTGTTAGAATATTCAAGAATACTGAGAGGGGGGGTGAATCAATATAGATTTATTTAAATAATTTTAACCTTCAAGTACTAAATAAAAATTAACCATTAATCATGTCTTTCATCATCACATAAACTCATACACATTGCACACATTGTTTTACGTGGAAATCCAATTCGGAGAAAACCAAATAAAATTTTCTTAAGTAGTTTCAATATTTCACAAGCACCAACTTGAAGGAATAAAGTAGTGGAAGGAAACACAAATCCCATTGTAATATTTTAAATTGTGATATAGGATCAATTCAACCTTTAAATACAATCCTAAAATCACTTCTTAAATCTACACATAAAACTGCTCAGAATTGTACCTCAAAACTGCAAACTTGTAAGACTCGCCATGAGATCAATTTTTTGTTTATGATTCTAGAAATCGGACCTAAGATACTAGGTTATTTTCTCCTTCTAATGAAACAAGTGGAATTTAATGTGTACATACCAAGCTTCATATATAACTATTTTATCTCAAACACCTTTTTGGGACTAGTTTCTGGATTAGTCACAAAACCTAACTTCAAACAAGTATAACTCCATACCTATAATGAATCAGGATATGAAACTTATACCCAATCTTATTCAATATTCTCTATGAAATTCATCCAAGTTTCACTCCTTGAATCAACCCCAAAAACAATTTATAGATAAAATGTCAAGATGACTCTTTTTAAAGAAGAAAACAATAGTGTAAAGAACCTGAACTTCGACTAAGAATAACTATGAACCTGTAATGAGTCAAGAACTTAAATTATTAACCAAGAGTATAGAATCTCCAATTTTTTCTATCTAAATCCTTCTAGAAAAAAATTATATTGAAAATTCCAATATGACCTTCAAACAAAACCCTAGAATAAATCATTACAAGACTTCATCTTCCCTTGGAATTTCGCCCTTCGTCACTTCATATTCCCTTGAAAATTCACTCCTATAAGCTGAAATTCAATCTTCTTCCTTGGATAGGTCAAATTTTTTTATCCAAATGCAAAATGAGGCTCCTCTTATTTATATGAGTCTTCTCCACATGAGAGGGTGCGACTAAGGGTCACAACTTTTGGGTCGCACCTCTTCCTTAAGGATGGCAGAACTTAGGGGATTATTTAATTTACTTTAGGGGGTTATTCTCTTGGATTTAGGGGATTATTCACTTATGTTTAGTGGATTCTTCACTTGGATTTAGGGTATTCTTCTCTTGGTCTTAAGGTATTTTTCACCTGACTTTAGGGGCTTCTTCACTTGCTTTTAGGGATTCTTCAAGGACCCTTCAAGACTCCATTTGTGTACAAATCAAAGTGGGAATGTGGAAAAAAGTACATGTTATCTCATCCCATGAGGGCCATGCTTAAAATATACACCATAATGAGACCACTTTGGATTTATATACACTTATCTCAAGGCTCCTTCAAGTCTCTTCAATTGGACACATCATCATCACTTTCAGGGGCTTCTGGGCTTGGTTTTAGGGATTATTGTAACCTTGAAATCAATGACAACCAATTTTCTAGCATAAAGCAGTGATGGAAAATGAGACTTGGAAACTTGTTGATTTTCCTATAGATGTCAAACCCATCGGATGAAAGTGGGTTTATTGAATAAAGTATAAGCCATACGGAACGATAGACAAGTAAAGGGAAAAACGTGTAGCCAATGGTTTTGCACAACATTAAGGGTTTGATTATGAAGAAAATTTTGCGCCAATAGAAAATTGGAACACAATCAGGATGGTAATTTCTTTGTCAGCTCAAATGGGATGGAAATTAAAAAAGATGGATGTTAAAGGTGTCTTTCCCAATGGAGATTTATAGGAAGAAGTATATATAACTCAACCTCCTAGTTTTGAGCTTGAAGGATAGGAATAAAAAGTTTGTAACTTGATTAAGGTTTTGTATGGATTGAAAAAATATCCTAGAGCTTGGTATGCTAAAATAGATGGTTTCCTTCACAAATATAGATTTAATCAAAGTGAATATGATCATACCTTATATTTGCACCTACAAGGTAAAAAATATGGTGATTTTAGTAATGTATGTGGATGATTTAATCATTATTGTGAACAATGATGATCATATTTTACAGGTAAAGAAGAAATTACAGGAAGGATTCAAGTTGAAAAATATGGTATTACTTCGCTATTATCTCGAAGTTGAAGTATTCCAACATTCAAACATAATTTTCATTAGTCAATGAAAGTTTGCATCTGAATTACTTAAGATATTTGGCATGATAGATTGTTATTCCATTCTCACCCCAATGGAGAAAAACTTAAAACTTTAAAATTTTGAAGGGGGGATTGGTAAACAGTACTAGTTACAGGAAGTTGATTGACATATTTATCTCTTTGACTACCACTCATCCATATTTATCATATACAATCAATATTCTCTCAATATTTATGAAGGAACCAAGGGAAAGACACTAAAATGTAGTAAAAAATGTTCTTATATATATTGAAGGTATGAAATATTTTGGTCTTCTATATAAGAAGAATAATAATTTTGTACTTGTTGGATACTCAGATGTAGATTTTGTTTGAAATATTGATGAGAGGGCATCAACATCAGATTACTTCATGAATATTCGATCAACGAAAATTTATTGGAGTTGCAAGAAGAAGACTACAATGGAAAATTCTTCAGCAGAAACAGAGTATATTCAACATGGGAAGTAACATGTGAGATAGTCTGGTTATGCAAAGTTTTATAGGATTTGTGAATTTCTCAAATAGAAGTTGCTTCATGGTTAATTGATATTCATTCAGCCATCAAACTTGCTAAAAATCCAGTTTTCCATTCCAAATCAAAGCATGTCGACACAAAATATCATTACACATGGACACTCATCGCAAAGGGCATCATCAAACTGGTATACTATCCTTCAGAATATCATATCTCATATATTTTCACAAAACCACTTGGCATGATCAAATTTACTAAGTTCATAGAAGAACTTGGTATTTGTTCCAATGTACTTTTGGATCAAAGGGGGGAATTTTAGATAGTATGATCCTAAAGTACTTAGTATAATATTTTTTATTATACTTGGGATTTTCTATAATGTATTTTATTACAATATATAATAAGTCTAGAAAAAAATCGCTTCTTAGAAGCAAAAAAATACGAAATTATTAGAATATTTATTTAATGTACATGCACACTTGTCATACTCATATGATTATGTGATAAATTTCCATCACAAAAATTATTTTATAATCAATATGATGAGATTATTTACGCTCTCATTTTCTCATGCGAGAGTAATATTGGAGACTATAAGCTCTTGCATTAATCATGTAATTTATTTTCCTTCTTTAATAAAATTTGTGTCTCTAAGAACACTTCTTCCATAACATAAATCAGATAGATTTAAATGATTTCATTCATTTAGAATAATAATATGCATAGGAGAAACATACACAAGATCTCATGCTTTATAATAAGTCTGAAACCACAAATGTTATGAACTATTGGAATAGCTCTTTGCAAGAATAAAAAATAATTACTCATTGATGTTCAAGATTCAATAAAGTGATTTCCTATCACAAAACAAAACATTTATAGTACTTAAATGATTAAAATAAATTCATTCATCCAGATGGACTGGGATGTCTCTCCCGTGGACCAAATAAAATAGAAACAGTAATTTGGAAGAAGGAAAGAAATGCAATCAGGAATTGACTTTTCAAGTACACAGTAAAACAATGAATCTAGATGATTTACAGACTAGGAAGAAAGAAAGGAAATTCTTCAAAAACTAAATGCACTCGCAAAAATAGTAGAGGAATGGAAGATGGATGCATATCTCTCTCTCTCTCTCTCTCTCTCTCTCTCTCTCTCTCTCTCTCTCTCTCGTGTCCCTAATTAATATGTATCTCTTATTATTTTATAACCTTCATCTTCTTGAAGCTTATTTAGGTTTATGGTTAGGTTTTTATTTTCCCCTTTGAAAATGTGAACCTAGGTATCTATGCCTCCAACTAGGACCCACTTTAGACATTCATAAATTTATTTTAACAAACAAGTTTTCTAAATAATTTGTTTTCAATCCATAAATAGTCACGATTGTATTTTAATTTTTAGAGTATGATAACTATCATTTCATCCATGGAAACCACTTCCAAGTTTTTCTTCATGACAATATCTTTCCAACGATCTCTTGTTTTCTTAATTTGGGCATCAAAATCAATAGTTATGGCCTCTAAAAGAGAGGCACTCAACAATCGTTGATATATTATCCATGCGAATCTTCTCCCTTTATTTGAAAATCCTCCCTATGTATCCCACATGCATTGTGGGAGGGTACTAATTACATGTTTATAAAAAAAATGACATCTCATATTATGTGTATGTGAAGTAGAGAGTGTCATGGAACCTTGCATAGTTTGCGCATAGTATAGCTTTTGGTTTCCACCTCATTTCCCAATCATCATGCCAAGCCACTTCCCAGTAATTCATGTCCAAAAAATATTATTCAAGTTTCATGTCCAAAAAATATTATTCAAGTTTCACCCAGGTATAGGTCTACTTCACTTCCAAATGTCCAAATATTCCAAAGGAAGGGGGAGGGGGATAAAACTTAGAAAAAAAAAATGAGAAAATAACTAAGTGTTTGGAATTCTACATGTAAAACTTAGTAGTAAAACATAGTAAAATAGATTGTGGAGAAATGAGTCATGACTTAATGTGAAAAATAGTAAAACCAAATAAAATATTCTAAGTTTTTAAAGAATTAGTATAAAATAATGAAATGTGGAGTTGAATGTAAGCGGAAGTGTGTGGAGAAATAGGATATGTGCAAAGAAATGGGTTGTGTAGAGAGGGAGGTATATTGTGGGATATTGAAAATGACCATGTATGAGAATGGAGCATGGAGTGTGAATATGAATAAGGAAATTAATGAGAGAGTAAGGAAAATGACTAAGTATGGAATATGGAGAGTAAGGAAAATGACTAAGTATGAGTGTAAGGGGTACAATGTGAGGAATGCAGAGGACAAAATGGAGGTTGCGGAAGGATGGTACATGTGGAGGAATGCAAATGTTGGGTTCTCCACATGGGATTTAACTTGTAAATTGGCTAAGTATGGGACAATAGTATAGAGGTGAAGTGGTAAATGAAAAAGTGTTGGGGTATTTCGGAAGATGGAGAAAATTCACAGTGTCTTGGGCATATGGCCTCTGTTTTTTATTTTGTAAAATGTTGGATGAAGCTGAAACATAGGGATATTCAATGAGAATATGGACACAAGAAAAAAAATTAATATCTTTTTATTTTCTTCTCTTTTGTTAAAAATATAAACCATCCCCATTGGCCTTGCATGAAGAACTGCAAAACTGATTCTGTATTCTTAAAACTTGTTGAGTCTTCATCATCAATAGGTGAATGTTATTTGGAACTTTAAAAATTTGAAATTTTTGGTCTTCATTACCAAGATACATAGGTTCAAATATGCACCCTAATCACCTATTTTATGGCTATCAGGAAAACACATCAACATTTGGCTCCAACTACGGGACAAAGACCCCTTGTGGGTTGTTGAGAACACTATACCAAGGCTAGATCCATTATCCATTCGGGCATGGAGTCATTCCCAAACCATTATTTAGATCTAGAAAATTATTATTAGGAAAACTTTATTGAAAGAACAAAATTATATACATGAGAAAACAAAAATCTAGAAAATGTTATATATGTTTCAAAACCTCATGCATAGTGTTTATTCAGAAACTTTTCTAACATAATGACTAACTATGGAAACCTACACTCTCAGAAGAAAAAAAAAAAAAATCTACCTATCCTAACCTACTCAGAGAGAAGGACTACTTTCAATTCTAAGTAGACTTCCAATGTAGCCATGTACATAACCAACTCAACTGATTACTCCCAACCGTGATTGCGAGCGTTGTTTCATTGGCCATGTTCAAGAGACATTCTCACATCATACAATGACCACGATACCATGGTGAGGTTGCGAGAATAAATTTTTATTGAACATATTTGGAGTAATGTAGAGTTTTATTTTGTTTTTCACCAACAATATCATTATCTTCAAAAATAAAATATACCACCCATGGAACCTCTTGTTGCAAATTCCCTTTTTCTTTTGGTGCTAAGAATACCTCTTCTTCATTAAACTCTACTTCATATGAGAAATCAACATCTTGAAATTTCAATGTAAAGTGATAACTTTTATCATCACTTTTGTTGATCCCATGTTGATATTCCTCTTTCATCTTTGTATAAACCAGTTGTGGTGATTGAGAACCCACCGCAACATTTTCTCCATGACCATATTGAATGAGATATTCATGTGTATCTAGTGGAGGTTCATCAAATCCATCGTTAAGATTATTGTCAACATTACTCTCGGAATGAACATATGAGAGGTCACAATTTCATTTGAATGGATCATGTGGTAGATGGTATTCTTGTTGAATTGAGACATTAGGGTTCTCATTTTCAACTTCAAGAACATAATGCGATATAGATAAATTTTCACATATTTCATCAGAATTATCTTCTAAATCCTTTTGTCCATTGTTTTGAAACAACATTAGAAATTTTAAGAGATCAACACCACTTTCATGAATACATTTTTCAATGCCCCAAGCTTGCTGCATCAACTCTTTCTAGCTACACTTTCCTTCTTGCTTCAATAGAAATTTCAAACTCATGGGAAAATTATTTTCATGGTAGCTAAAAACGATGAAATCATTTGGAAACATTTCTTGAAGAATCTCATGAAGGACATTTATAAATATGAAAGTGAAATCATTGATTGTCTCTTTCTCATTCATCTAGATTTCAACCAACTTCAAGAAAAGAGAATATGGGTCTTTCCTTGGGAAATATTTATCAACAAATAAATCTTCTAATACGTACCAAATAGTGATGGTTATGGGAAGCAATGAATAAAGCTATTCACTATAATTTCCTTTTAGATTTAAGATGCACAATTGCCATGCAACATCATATTCAACCACAGTATAAATATCACAAACACTATCAAATTTAACCAAATCCTTCCCCGCATCCTCTGAAGCATTTCAAAGAATGTGGGAAACTTCTCCATGGAAATATTTTGGATGGGGTGAACCTCTCCTTGAAAATTGAGGGGACTTCTATACAACCATCTCTTTCTTTGAGAACCTTCTCCCTTTACCATATCTTGAAAAACGTTTCTTGGGATTGGTGGGGAAGTAAAAATAGCATCTCAACATGAAAGAAACTTTTCGGGGGAGTCTTAGTATAGACATTATTGCAATTATGGAATGTTTTTAGTGGAGTCGCCAAGGAATATTTCTTCTAAATACAGAGTTGTAATAATGGAGTTTCCAGGGAACTTTTCCTTCCAAATATTGGATGGTTCTTCGATTTTCCAAGAACTAGCATAGCTTACTTGTGCCTAAAATTTTAATAAAATAAAATATCTTCAAGATAAATTGATGTTCCTTGAATGAGGTTTTCAAGAACCTAGTTCATATTTAACCATTCATATATAATTTTTCCATATCTCTTTCCAAGACTTGAATAAGACAACTTCTAGTTTTTCAATAATTTATGATCCTAAAAAAAGTGTATCAAATTTCTTGAAAATGAATCTTTTTCCCAAGAAAATGATGTTTTCTTCCTACTATGGTTGCCAAAAACGTTGATCTCTTTTCCTGTTAGGGACAAGAGTCAATCTCTTAGGGTATTCTTGAATGACTTATCGATATCCCATCTACATGTTTATAGAGGTGGCACTCCTCTTTCTCACTCATATATTAAATATACTTGCTCATAACATAGATTCATAGATTCATAACATCAACACGTTTGAGGGGACCAAGTGGTAAAATAATTGAACATATAACAAATAAATTATAGTATAAATATAATAACCTCACATTTAATGATAGAATATATACATTCATTCCATCACATCCATTAATTTAGGTAATGAGAAAAATATTTTGAAGCAAGAATCGTAGACAAAAAATAAGACTGATGGCCCAGAAATTAGAGAACTTTAACTATTTCATTCATTTAAATTCATAATATGCATAGGAGAAACATACACGATATATCATTCTTTATAAAAATTATGAAACCACAAATGTTGTGAACTACTCGAATATCTCTCTACGAGGGTAAAAAATAATTACTCATTGATGTTCAAGTTCAAATAAAGTGCTTGCTTAACATAAATCACAATTTTCTTGATACTTAAATGATTAAAAGAAATGAATTCATCCAAATGGAATTGTATGGGGCTCCCATGGAACAAATAAAATAGCAGCAATAACCTTGAAGAAAAAAGAAATGCAATGAGGAATCAACTTTACAAGCAAACATTAAACAAATAAAGATAGATGATTCACGGACTAGGAATAAAGAAGGTAAATGCTTCAAAAAATAAATGCACTCACAAAAATAGTAGAGGAATGGTGTATGGATGGATATTTCTCTCTCTCTCATGAATATGCTTTTCATATTCTTTTGTAATCTTCATATTCTTAAAGATTCTTTAGGTTTAGGGTTAGGGTTTTATTTTCCCCTTTGAAAATGTGAACTTAGGTATCCATGCCTCCTACTAGGACCCACTTTAAACATTCATAAATTTATTTTAATAAACCATTTTTCAAAATAATTTGTTTCCAAGACATAAATAGTCATGACTATATTTTAATTTTTATAGTATTATAGCTATCATTCCAGCCATGAAAACCACTTCCATGTTGTTCTTCATGTCTATAGATTTCTAAAGATCTCTTGTTTACTCAATTTGGACATCAGTATGAAATGTTATGGCCTCCGAAAGATAGGCACTCAAGAGTCGTTAATCTATTCTCGACGTGAATCTTGGCCCTTGATTTGAAAATCCTCCCTATTTATCTCAAGTGCATTGTGGGGGGGGTACTAATTACATATTTATAAAGAAAATGACATCTCGTATTATTTGTATGTGAAGTAGAGAGAGACATGTAACCTTGTGTAGTCTATGCAAAATATAGATTTTAGTTGCCACCTCATCGCCCAATGATCATGCCAAGTCATTGCCCAGTAATTTGTGTCCAACAAATATTATCCAAGTGTCCCAAAGATAGGTCCAATTCATTTCCATGCATCCAAATATGTTGAAGGAGAGGGGAGGGGGATAAAAATTAGAAAAATAAAATGAGAAAATAACTGAGTGTTCGAACTTCCGCATGTAAAACTTACTAAAATAGATTTCCTGAAAATGAGTCATGACTTAGTGTGAAAAATAGTAAATCTCGGTCAAATATAAGTGTTCTATTGAACACACTGTCCACACTAAGAGGGGGGGGTGAATTAGTGTGTGGAATATTCTAACTCTTTCTTCTCACAGGTTAGCAGTTAAAACATATTTGAACGGATTAAGAACAATCAAATCATAATTACAATGGACACAGAGACACCAGACATTTCTATAAGATTTTGTATAATTGATATGAATATAGTAATATGAAATATATGTGAAAGAGGATTTTCTTAGTACCAACTAATTTGTTTCAGCACCAACTGAAGTAAGGAGCACCAACTCCTCGGAGAGAACCAACTCTGAGGCAAGGCCCATCTTGCTAATAGAACCCAGTCTATCTAACTAGAGCTTATTCAACTCCAGTAGTAGTGATCCATTATAGAATCAACTCTATCTCATGATCAGAGGTATAAAACACTCATCACCGCATTTCATCTTCTCTCTGAAATTCACGCCTTCTTCACTTTAGCTTTTCTCTTATTTCTTCACTTCATCTTCACTTCTACATCTCTCTCTTATATTCACACGAACCTCAGGTCCAGATATGCCTCTTCACTTCACAAGCCATGCTTCATACTAAAGCATCATTTCAAGTGAACCAATCATGGTTTTATTTATAGTGGTTTATGCTCAAAACATGTTTAAGTTATTGAGCCGACCTGTGCAATAACCGACTTGTTCATTAACAAATTTGGGACCACAAGAGATCATTTATCCATGTCTTCAACATTTACACCTGGAATCCCTTTTCCTTTCACAAATTGATCACAGTCATGGATCGATTTCCTTTGTCTCTGTGATATCAGAGATCGGTTCTTCCTTCAAACCATGTTCATATGACCAATGGCGTAGAACCACGAGATTAATAATTTAAGCGACTCTTTACATTATCTCCTTTATATCTCTTTACCATATGACCAATGATGATGACCTCACGCTAGGCGAGACGTGCTCTTGAGCGTTTATCAATTCAACGGTCACGAGTCAATCTCCTGAAATGGACAATTGTCAGGACTTCCGGTCTTCGCCCATCGGGTCTTCATGACTTCAAACCTTTCAAATATCTCGAATATGATATCGCCGAACAGATCGGATGATTCACATTAAATATCGGAACTAGATCAATGGTTAGAGTTAATCCTTACACTCATCCTTCATTTCTTAATCAATAGCCAGGAATTAATCAAGAAATGAGATGTATGGCCACCTTTTACTCCACTACTTTGTCTATTATGCTTACGCTATCCTTCCACTATATTTTGATCAATGGTTGATAGTACACCCAACATCAGATCGACGGTCGATATCTCCTTCGGGTCTCTAGATCCGAAGATTTCAAATCTCAAACCCCTTCTCTCCTCTGAACGTCAATATTCTGGAGCTTACAATCCACTGAAGCGTGTCCCTTTCTCAATCAACGGTCGAGATCCTTTCACATCTCTGGGCTTCAGAATTTTTGAGCATAAAATTTCACAGTAGTATGATCAATGGTTGGGAATGCTCCTGAGGCGATCCTTCAAATCGGATGACTTATTTCCTCTTCTAGACTTCATCATTCGGGACTTTGGAGGTTTCGAATAAATGTTGCTCCATTTTCCTCTAGAGTGATCACCTTCTCTGTAAGTCATCAATGGTGGAGACTGCTTGTTGTCGGTTAACATTTCCGCTTACACTATCCTTTCACTGTGGTAGATCGAAAATCATGAATGCTCTTCTTTCTTATCATGTCCTTCCACTTAGAATGATCCAATGGCTAATGAAGGTTCACATGAATGAGATCTCAGATCTTACCTCGCTTATCCTATCCTTCCACACAAAAGTGATCCAACAGTTGTGGAGATTTCTCGAAGAAGATCAGCGATCAATGATGATTGCATAACTATAACTTGCGAGTGATTTAACACGACACCCAAATTTCATAATTTGAAGTTGTGCATTGTTTGATGAGTCAACCACAATCATTGATATTCAAAGCTATAAGATCGGATGATCTTGACTAATTGTGGGATTGGAACTAGCGCGATATTTAATTCTCCTTTCGATCTCTGCAATTCACCCCTGTCGTTGATCTGGCGATTGTGCATCTAACAGTCACAACTTAATCTAAATTAAACGCATTGTATGTTGGATCAACCATAGTCATTGATCTCCGAGTCTATGATATCTGACGATCTACACCAATTGTGGGATTAGAACTAGAGAGTTCTTTAATTCTTCTTTCGCTCCCCGCAATTCATCCCTTTCGTTGATCTAGCTTATAGATCCGACAGTCATGATCCTCCAATGATACTCAAGCCCACGGTCACTCATACGACCTATGCGTGTTATATTTAGATGATCAACATCGTCAATTTCATTGATCAGATGGCTGCTAAGTATTATCACCTTTTCCTGTGCAATGGTTGGCTTCTCAATATTTCCATCGATCCCAATGAATTTTGCAATGTGCTTCTCCCTTCTGACCTTTGATCTTCACTTGCTAACTATTCTTGTTCGTTATCATAGGAACATTGTTGATCCTATTGTGATAAAAAATAATCATGTACTGCATTTTCCCTTCTGATCTTTTGATCTTCATATTGTTCGCTCCTCCTCCTGAGCTTACGCTTTTGATCTATGCATACTGTTTGAGATATTCTATTAACTTATGTGCTTGTTGACATCAATGACAATCTCATCTTTGGTAATTCATCATTAACAACAGATCATCACATTGACTTTTGACATCCATGACAATATGTCCATCAATCGCCCCCTTTGTCATTGAGGGAAACACACTAACTTCATATACACAACTCCCCCTATGATGATGCTTTCCTCTTATGAAGTTTTGATGCTTTCTTATGAAGTTTTCTCTCCCCCTTTCACATCAATGGAAAAGGGTTTTTCTCCTATGGTGAAGCTCTATATGTTACTGATCAGAATCTGATCTTGGGTAAATCATGTTATGTCTGCCATAACTGAATGACTCCCCCTGTCAATATGATCTCTCTTTGCTTCTGACTACTCTCCCCCTTTGTTTCTGAAAAGGTAGTTCTTCCTGACAAGGTTTCTTCCCTTCTTAACTAACTTCTTATCTCAGTTGATTTGGATTTTTGTGCTTCAAATGAGTAGTCTTCTTGATATAAATTTTTGTAGTGATCGAGTCTTTTCAAGACTTAATCTAATTTATTTCTTATTTACTAACCAAAACTTCCCTTGAGTTTTTACTGACTGTTCTCCACTTTTTATATCTACAGGATGTCATGTACATGATTTTGTACATCAGAATGTTGTTTTTGCGGATGTTGTTGTCTTACTGGAACATTGTGCAATTGTAGCTCATCTTATTCAAACAACTCTTGGATCTTCCCATTTATTCTCATCGGTCTCTGACCAGATGTATCCGTCTTTATCCAAGATGCTTCTTTATTGTACATTGCTCTAAGGTTATCTGAGACAACTTTATACTTTGCTTGTCACATAAATGCAATTCCTTTTGCAGAAATCAACTTCACTCATGTTCACTTATTCAGTCTTTGCTATCCACTTCCATGAGTGTCCTGATTTCTTGAACTATGTTTTCTGATCTGTTATTACTACAACTTCATTTTTCTTCCATGTTTCATTTACTCCTTTTGTCATATTATATGAATCATTTCTCATTGTCTGTTTTCTTGAGTTCCAACAGTTAAGGGCTTTGTGGCCATATCCATCATGTTGGCAGCCAATTCAATTTTTTCAATTGCCCTAAAAAGCTGCCTACACCTAATTGTCTCCTAAACGACAAATCATCGCCGCATTTTGCATCTAGACATTTGTTTCATTTTTGCGACAATTGCAATTTGATTTCGATTCAGTTTTCACGACTGAAAGTGTGAAAACCCCTCTATCGTTACTTGGACTATCATGATCTGCTTATTTGATGCCCCGATTGGTACTTACCTTTGGTCTGCGATTAAATGGCTAAAGTGACTTTTAAACTATGTCCACCCACTTTGATTGAGCAACTTGATTTCTTTGGTAAAGCATTGAACATGTTAAGTTATGAGTTATGTTTGATTTCATAAGGGTCATGGTTGATTTTGGTTTTATATATGATATGGTTCTTATTGTTTTGAGATCTTAACTTATCGATTTCATAAAGTCATTGGTTGCAATGTTTTTACACTTTGATTATGCCAAAAACGCATGGGTCATATATCAATTTAATTTCATATTTGAATGGCAATGTTTTACATTTGTCGCATTGGTAAAACCTTTGGATTTCATGTTGGATCGAACTATACACTTGGCGCATGAATATAACATATGGTATTTGTTCTACGTTTGATCGATGGCACGTTGATATGGTTGTACACGGATTTGGGTTGGCCGATTAATATGTTTTAAATGTTATGACTACTGATAGGAAAGCACTGTACCCAGCCATTAATACACTGCATGGTGGTGGTAATCCCACCACCTTCGCACGCATTACATTGATTCATTCCCCTTTGAGCGCTTGCAGCTGTTAAGCCCTATCATTTTTACTCCTGTGTATGGTATTGTTCAAACCAAACCCTATCATGCACAGAAGCCATGGCTCCTGTCGTAAGGGCCGAGCCCAATGGGTGCCAAGCATTACTTATGTTTGATGGCGCTTATAGCGACCTGGAGAAGTTTGGGTGGCTCCCGTTTATAAAGAAGTTCGATGGTTACAACCCTATCGTGGCTCGGCAATTTGCGTTATCATTCGATGGTTGCCGAGCCAAAGTTGGAAATGTCCAACTTGAAATTAGCGAACAGTTTCTCAGCTCGGCAACCAGCCTGCCTGCTACGGGACATAAATGGTCGAAGAGTTGCAAGGTAGATGAAGTCCCATGGACTTTTCTTTTTCAATCTCGGACTGTGAACTCCTGCGATAGAGGTTTGCCTGCAAAAATGTTAAAACCACGCTGGCATGACCTCCTAATGATAATCAAGCAATTCATTACTTGTGAGGGCAGGTACGGGTTCGTTTTCTTGTTTCACCTTCGTCTGTTGATGGTTTTTATGGGTTTTGAACTTAGTATGTCCCACTACCTACATAGAAGTTTGTTCAAGATGGCTAAAAGGTACAAGCGTAGCCAGGCCGATACCAGCCTCTTCCATTTGGGATTGATTAAAATGATTATGGTTTATGAATTGGGGTTACGTCGTGATTCTTGGCATGATTTTCTCAGTCGTAATGGCTTCAAAGAATCGGACCCTCCACAGGTTGATAAACCTATGGTGGCCGAAACCCAGCCTATTCCCCCTGTGCCTTACAGCGTCTTACTACCCAAACCTCTACCCGACCCATCTATGAATTTGCCTATGGCTGTGACTAAACAGGTTGAAATTGATAAACCCGCATCCAAAAAGCCTAAAGCTAAAACTGGTGCTAATTCTAAAGGCAAGAAAAATGCTAGGTTAATCTCTCGCATGGCAAGAAATAAACCCAAACCCCCTGCCAAATCAGAGCCTATCGTGGTCAGCGAAGACTCTGATTCAGAGATTGAACGTTTTCTCGTCGACGAGTATCCTTACTCAGAAGGCTTGTGTGACAAACCTCCTCATGACTTTGTCAAGAATTTGCCACCCTGTCTGCGGGATGATCCTGATTTTCCTGCTATTGAACTACCTCGAGGAACCCTTGGTGAATCATCGAAACCCCCATCTGCTCAACCAGTTGTTCCACCTTGCGATTAGTGTGGGTTATGGTTGGAGAGATACTATTTAGATGTGCCGATGTTGCAATCCAGAATCCATGCCCTGGAAGAACAAGTGGCCAAACTCACCAGTCATGATACAAAGGTGCAACCCACTGACAAGAAGCAACGAACAACAGGCTCAATTTTGTTCAAGAATGTCAAGTCAGCCATGGTAATTGTCAATTCGAAATTGGCATAGCCTCAGCAACTTCACTGGTATAACTTTCACTCATTTATATGGCACATTTGTAAACTCTGTATACATCATCGATCTGCTCTGTTACATAAACATGCATTGTTGTACATAACTTGTTTTAGTAAATCGAATTTTGGTGTTGGATTTGGTCCTAATTCTATTAGTTATAATGTGGATTTGATTGTTTTAAATTAGTGGCGATTGAATGTTCTGTTGCATATATTATAGACAACCTGTTTTGCATTTCAAATCTTGATGACACGATTTATGCTATGATCTGAAGTGGTTATGAGACACATGGTTATCTGTTGCAATTTTATTACATATCGCTTTGACCAGTCTGGATATGGTTTCGATTTTGTTTAAAAAAGGGTTTTTGAATTGATACAAATCGTAACAATTATCCAACTTCCAGCCAGTCAATTCGTTATGGTCAGTCGACCCTGTTCTTTTGTGAATTGGAATGACAGTGTGTTTTCTGTTACGAATGAATTTATAAAAAAAAAATGATCATGCTCTATAATTGGCTCATACCCGATTTTATGTGATTACCGCCCAGCTTATGGTTATCATTGTTGTTGTTCGATCTTGACCATGTCACACCCAGCAAATGAAATCTATTATGGTTTTGGTCAATACTGTTACGCATGTTTTGTTTTGATGTATATCGTAACAACCTTCCCGTATGTGATCACAACAGAATGAATCTTGTGCTTAATTTCTACAGCATGTTGATTGAAACGACATGAAATATTGCTACAGCTGTAACATATATTTAGGTGTTCAAATGATATCGATTATAGTTAGATTGTGGCAAATCTTATTTGATATGATTGCTATCCTATCCGATTATGATTGTATTAAGTACGATTACATCGTATCTCATTTTATTCGATTCACTGTTTAAATTCATTTGATACAAAACAGGCCTGTCAAAGTTTGACCATGTTTTGTGGTAACTAAAAACAGAGCATTCTCCACTCTGTTTCGATTGCATTTATTTTGATTGCATTTAATTTAAATGATAGTTTCATTTGAGTTATTAGTAATTCGTTTTGTTTTTTTAAGATTATTAAAATATGATTCGATTTTATTTTATTTGATTATATCTGGTCCTGTTTGCTATTCTTGACTAGCTACAGAATCAGATGATTCTGTAGCTAAGTCTGTAGAGTCAATTTTTTATTGTTTTCTTAATAAAATATTCTTCTAACTTGATCTTTGTGTTCTATTGCAGGCAAATTCGAATTGGCAATAGATATCATGAGCAGTTAGGGGATGATTTACAGATTTTACTTGCATTTTATTTCCTTAGTTTAGGTGATTTTGGGATATCTCCCAGGATATGTAAAACTATTTGAGATTATCCACAAGGAAGTTTTACCTTGTGAAGAAACCTATATATACTTATGATTTTTGTAATAAGACATCCTCAGTTGTGGGAGAACAAGGATATGGAGTTCTAATATAGACTGGAGCAGAATTGGTGTTTTGTCATAGCTTTTGCTTTTCAATTATATCAGCATTATGTTTCATGTTTTGTATATCATTTTGTTTATGGTTTAGTATTACTTTTTCTATCTAAATCAAATGCAAATGATATAATTTTATTACTTTTATCCATATCTTGTCTCTTCCAAATAGACAAAAGACATAACAATTGTTAGTTCAGTTTGTGAATGATAGCTTTGCCTTCTTCATAAATCGAACTATAATATATAAGTTTTCTGCATAATAGGTTTCCCTTATTGCAGGAATTTGTAATCATAAGATTGTTATGATTTCTTTTGTCTTGTTTGTCCTGTAACATACTTCAATAAGCAGCATAGCTGATCGTTTGCGAGAATTTTTTGGACTAAACGGTGTGAATTTCTTCCTCCAACCAGCTTAAGAAGTCATCATACACAGGGTAGACTAGGAGCGTTTCCAGGTCAATTAGAGTGTTGTTTACTGTTTTCATTAAGTAGTTTAATATAGATGTAAGTTTATTAGATTTATATTAGATTGTTTAATTTCGGTAAATATATTAGATCGTTTAATTTCAGTAGTTTTTATTTTGTTTATTCATAAAATATAAAAATCAAAAAGGGATTCTTGGTTGTCCTAAGGCAGCGAACACATGAGTTTTACAAGTTTTAATTAAATCTGTAGGTTGTTCATTGTGTACATTTGTGAATAAGAAATATTTTAACTGATAATTAGATAGTTGATTTGAGTTATTATTAGTAGTTTGTAGATAGAATAGTTAGAATAGTTTATATTTAGTATATTAGTTCCTTTCTTTGTTTTATTAGTTTCTAGTTTCCTTTGTTTTAGTTAGTTTCTTGTATTTAGTTATAGTCAGTTTGCTTTATTTAGTTTAGTTAGATTACTTAGCTCAAATCAGTTTTTCTCTTTGGTTTTCTTAGGAGACCTTAGAGCGGCCAATGGAGCCGTTAAACCCGTCAGGGTGGTTCATTCCAAACGGCTTGGGTTATTTAGACAACCCCGGACCGGTTCCACTCTCCCAGTTGACAGACGGTCAATTTTGCCCGTCAACACATCAAAAATATAACATCTCATAGTGTAAAAATGTGCAACAATATGTCCAACATGATTGTCATTCCAACATCTTATACTGTTGTTGAACCTACCAATTTTTTTTCTTTCATGATGCGTACAATCCAAGGCTTTATGACCATATTCATTACAAGAATAACAATAATTGTTAAAAACATTTTCATACCTTCTTTGATTCATCCATGAAGGTGTATCTCTTCTGAACTTTCTTTGAGGTATATGAATAGCTTATGAATGTCTTCCTTGATTTGATATTCTAAATTTTGTAGCGTTGTTTTTATTCTTTGAACGTGAAGAACCTGAGTCACACCTGCTTTCACTTTTAACAAATGAAGGAGTTGCTTCAGACCTGTCTTCATCCTTTACAAATGAAGGACATGTGTCAAACCTTTTTTCATCCTTTACAACTGAAGGAATTGTGTCAGCCCTGTTATCACCTTTTACAAATGAAGGACCTGCATCAGATTTCTTAGGAGTATTGATTTCTTCCTTGTTGTATCCAAGAACAAATTTGTCATTTGGTGATATCTGACTATCCAAGATCTCATCCAGGGTCATGGAGCTGCTCAAGAACTTGATTTGGGTGTTTGACTTCTCAACTTTCTTTCTAAGACTCACAACTTCTGCTTCTAGCTCATGATAGGATTCTTCCTTTTTGTCCAACTAGTTCCTTACTACCTCCTCTTTCCTTTTGGCTTCTTCAAGTTGGATTTTAAGACTGACATAGTTTTCCCTTAGTTCCTTTAGATCTGCAAGGTTTTTTCTTGGTTCATCATCTTCCCTCTTTTCTTCTTTTTCTTGATTGATTTCATTTTTCAGTCTCTCGATTTCGTTTGTCTTTGCTTGACTGATTTCATTTTTTAGTATCTCGATTTCCTCTTCATTTTCTTTTGTTAGAGAAACAAATTTTGTTTTCAATATTTTGATCTCTTCTTCTTTGTTTTCTAACTGAATATTTTGCTCAGACACGATTTCTTCATTGTCTTTGAGATTTTCTTTTATTTCCAAGATATGCTTATGATTGCTAGGCTCATCATCTTCCTTCTCCTTTTCTTTTACTTGACTAATTTCATTCTTCAACTTCTCAATCTCCTCTTCTTTCACTTCTAACTGATTGTCCTACTCATATATTATCTTTTCACTATCCTTGAGCATTTCCTTTATTTCCAAGACATGCTTTTGACTCTTTTCAAGAAATTATTTAGTGTAGTCATGAAGATAGCTATAGTTTGATTCATTATGGTCATAGCAATATTCACAGAGACTCCAATCAACCCTTTCTTTGGCCTTTGATATTTCTTCTTCTATTTCTTCAATGGGATAAGTGCTAACAAAATATTTTGTTGTTGTATCTAAGTCTTCTTCTTTACTTGCAGGAGAGGATTCAATATCACTTTTATTGCAATCAAAATATTATGGAGAGTCCTTACCTTTATTGATGGTTGATTCTTCATATTTATCCTTGATAGGAATGTCTTATGTGTCTTCACTTTTGATTTGATACATATTTTCTAACTTCAGCCATAAGTCTTTGGCGGATGTGCATAGTCATATGCTTGTCGTGACTGTATCTAATAATCCATTGAGAAGAATCTTCAATTCCACTTCATTTTTTTTCCTTTCTCTTCTTTGGACTATAATTTTTGATATATTTTTTGATGTAGTTAAGTCCCAGGGCTTGCTTACTACTGAATTCGAAATTTCAGATCCTTTTGACTTCAAATACTGTTTCATATTTTCTCTCCATGAGGAATAATTTATTCCATCAAATAAGGGAGCTTCAATTGCAAAGAGAGCCATATGTCCACCCATTTCTTCAAGATCTACCTTCCAGTGGTTAAACTGTGTTGAAGGAACTCACTCTGATACCAATTGTTGAACACACCGCCCACACTAAGAGGGGGGGTGAATTAGTGTGTGGACTATTCTAACTTTTTCTTCTCACAGGTTAGGAGTTAAAACATATTTGAATAGATTAAGAACAATCAAATCATATTTACAATGGACACAAAGACACCAGACGTTTGTATAAGATTTTGTATGATTGGTATGAATATAGTAATATGAAATATATGTGAAACAGTATTTTCTTAGCACCAACTAATTTTTTCCAGCACCAACTGAAGTAAGGAGCACCAACTCTCAGGAAAGACCCACCTTGCTGCAAGGCCCAGCTTGTTGATAGAACCTAGTCTATCCAACTAGAGTTTATTCAACTCCATTAGTAGTTATCCATTATAGAATCAACTCTATCTCATGATCAGAGGTATAAAACACTCATCACCGCATTTCATCTTCTCTCTGAAATTTGTGCCTTCTTCTCTTTATCTTTTCTCTTGTTTCTTCACTTCATCTTTGCTTCTACATATCTCTCTTATATTTGCATGGACCTCAGGTCCAAGTCTTCCTCTTCATGTCACAAGCCACGCTTCATACTAAAGCATCGTTTCAAGTGAACCAATCATGGTTTTATTTATAGTGGCTTATTCTCAAAACTTGTTTAAGTTATTGAGTCGACATGTGCAATAACCAACTTGTTCATTAACAACTTTGGTACCACCAAAGATCATTTATTCGTGTCTTCAACATTTACACCTGGAATCCCTTTTCCTTTCACAAATCCATCACAGTCATGGATCGATTTCCTTCATCTCTATGATATCAGAGATCGATGCTTCCTTCAAACCATGTTCATATGACCAATGTCATAGAACCACAAGATTAACAATTTAAGTGATGCCTTATATTATCCCCTTTATATCTCTTTACCATATGACCAATAGCGATGACCTCACACTAGGCGAGACCTGCTCTTGAGTGTTTATTTATTCAATGGTCACGATTCAATCTTCTGAAATGGATGATTTTCGGGACTTCGGGTCTTCGTGACTTCAAACCTTTCAAGTCTCCTGAATACGATATCACCGAATAGATTAGACGGTTCACATTACATCTTAGAACTAGATCAATGGTTAGAGTTAATCCTTACACTCATCCTTCATTGCTTAATCAACGTCCAGGACTTAATCAAGCAATGATATGTATGGCCACCTTTTACTCCACAACTTTGTCTATTACGCTTACGTTATCCTTCCACTATATTTTGATCAACAGTTGATAGTACACTCGACATCAGATCGATGGTCAATATCTTCTTCAGGTCTCCAGACTACGGAGATTTCAAGTCTCAAACACCTTCTCTCCTCCGAAAATCAATCTTCTGGAGCTTACAATCCGCTGACACGTGTCCCTTTCTCAATCAACGGTTGAGATCCTTTAGCATCTCCGGGCTTCAGAATTCTCGAGACTTAACTTTCACGGTAGTATGATCAACGGTTGGGAATGATCCTAAGGCGATCCTTTAGATCGGATGAATTATGTCCTCTTCAGGACTTCGATGTTCAGGACTTCAGAGGTTTCGAATAAACGCTGCTCCATTTTCCTCCGAAGTGATCACCTGCTGTGTAAGTCATCAATGGTGGAGACCACTTGTTATTGGTTAACATTTCCACTTACACTATCCTTCCACCGTGGTAGATCGGTGATCATGAATTCTCTTCTATCTTATCCTGTCCTTCCACTTAGAATGATCCAACAGCTGACAGAAGTTCGCATGAATGAGATCTCAGATATTACATCGGTTATCCTATCCTTCCACTCATAAGTGATCCAATGATTGTGGAGATTTCTCAAAGTAGATCAACTGTAAATGATGAATGTGTAACTATAACTTGTGAGTGATTTAAATCGACACCCAAATTATGTAATTTGAAGTTGTGTGTTGTTTGATGAGTCAACCACAATCGTCGATCTTCGAAGCTATAAGATCGAATGGTCCTGACTAATTGCGGGATTGTAACTAGAGCGATATTTAATTCTACTTTCAATCTCCGCAATTCACCCCTGTCGTTGATCTGGCGATTGCACATCTGATGGTCATGACTTAATATGACTTAAACTCATTGTATGTTGGATCAACCACAGTTGTCGATCTTTGAGTCTATGAGATCTAACGTTCTACACCAATTGCGGGATTAGAACTATCAAGTTCTTTAATTCTTCTTTCTCTCCCCGCAATTCATCCATGTCGCTGATCTGGCTTACAGATCCAACGGTCATGAACCTCCAATGATCCTCAAGCCCATGGTCACTCATACGACCAATGCACTTTATATTTATATGATCAACACCGTCAATTTCCTTGATCGGACTGTTGCTGAGTCTTATCACCTTTTCATGTGCAATGGTTGACTTCTCAATATTTCCATTGATCCTGATGACTTCTACAATGCGCTTCTCCCTTCTAAGATTTGATATTCATTCACTAACTCTTCCTGTTAGTTCTCATAGGAACATTGTTGATCCTATCGTGATTAACAATAATCGCGTACTGCGTTTTCCCTTCTGAGCTTTTGATCTTCATATTGTTCGCTCCTCCTCCTGAGCTTACGCTTTTAATCTCTGTATACTATTTGACATCTTCTGCTAACTAATGTGCTTGTGGACATCAATGAGAATCTCATATATGGTAATTCATCATTAACAACAGATCAGCACATTGATTGTTGACATTAATGACAATATGTCCATCAATCTCCCCCTTTGTCATTGAGGGCAACACACTAACTTCATATACACAACTCCCCATGTGATGATGCTTTCCTCTTGTTAAGTTTTGATGCTTTCTTATGAAGTTTTCTCTCCCCTTTTGACATCAATGGAAAAGGGGTTTTTCTCTTGTGGTGAATCTATGTATGTTACTAACCAGAATATGAACTTGGGTAAATCATGTTCTGCCTGCCATAATTGAATGACTCCCCGTGTCAATATTCTCTCTCTCTGCTTCTAACTACTCTCCCCCTTTGTTTCTGAAAAGGTAGTTCTTCCTGACAAGGTTTATTCCCTTGTTAACTAACTTCTTATCTCAATTGATTGGGATTTTTGTGTTTCAAATGAGTAGTCTTCTTGATATAAATTTTTGTAGTGATTGAGTCTTTTCAAGACTTAATATAATTTCTTTCTTATTTACTAACCAAAACATCCCTTGAGTTTTTACTGACTGTTCTCCCCTTTTTATTTCTACAGGATGTCATGTACATGATTTTGTACATCAGAATGTTGCTTATGCGGATGTTGTTGTCTTACTGGAGCACGGCACAATTATAGCTCATCTTATTCAAACAACTCTTGGATATATCCATTGATTCTCATCGGTCTCTAACCAGATGTATCTGTATTTATCCAAGATGCATTGCTATAAGGTTCTCTGAGACAACTTTATACTTTTCTTGTCACATGACTGCAATTCTTTTTGCAGAAATCAACTTCACTCTTGTTCACTTGTTCATTATTTTTTATCCACTTCTGTGAGTGTCCTGATTTCTTGAACTTTGTTTTCTGATCTTTTATTACTGCAACTTCATTTTTCTTCCATGTTTCATTTATTCCTTTTGTTGAATTATATGAAGCATTTCTCATTGACTGTTTCCTTGAGTTCCAATAGTTAAGGTCTTTGTGGCCATATCCATCACAACTATAGCATATCATAGTGTAACAATGTGCAACAATATGTCCAACATGATTGCAGTTCCAACATCTTATACTATTGTTGAACCTACCAAATTGTTTTCTTTCATGATGCCTACAATCCAAGGCTTTATGACCATATTCATTACAAGAATAACAATAACTGTTAAAAACACTTTCATACCTTCTTTGATTCATCCATGTAGGTGTCTCTCTTCTGAACTTGCTTTGAGGTATATGAATAGCTTCTAGATGTCTTCCTTGATCTAATCTTCTAAATTTTGTAGCGTTGCTTTTATTCTTTGAACGTGAAGAACCTGAGTCACACCTTCTTTCACTTTTTACAAATGAAGGAGTTGTTTTAGACCTATATTCATCCTTTACAAATGAAGGACCTATGTCAGACTTGTTGTTAAGAACCAAATATCAATATAGCATAGAAAAACCTCAGAAAAAGTACTCAACGCCTTGAAAAAGAGATAATTTCAGATAATAAGCCTCTTCGAGGGGGCAACGTCCTTTTACCCCACTTAAATGTTCAAGTACAAGATGATTCAAAATGAAAATG
>SNQJ01S0011557.1:71591-87072 GCA_010110895.2 Picea sitchensis
TCATTTTTTAGTCTCTCGATTTCCTCTTCCTTTTCTTTTGTTAGATCAACAACTTTTGTTTTCAATCTTTTGATCTCTTCTTCTTTGTTTTCTAACTGAATATTTTTCTTAGACATGATTTCTTTATTGTCTTTGATATTTTTTTTATTTCCAGGATATGCTTATGATTGCTAGGCTCATCATCTTCCTTCTCCTTTTCTTTTACTTGAATAATTTATTTCTTTAGCTTCTCTATCTCCTCTTCTTTCACTTCTAACTGATTGTCCTGCTCATATATTATCTTTTCACTGTCCTTGAGGATTTCTTTTATTTCCAAGACAGGCTTTTAACTTTTTTCAATAAATTATTTAGTGTAGTCATGAAGATAGCTATAGTCGAATTCATTATGGTCATAGCAGTATTCACAGAGACTCCAATCAACACTTTCTTTGGCCTTTGATAGTTCTTCTTCTATTCCTTCAATGGGATAAATGCTAACAGAATATTCTATTGTTGTATCTGAGTCTTCTTATTTACTTGCAGGAGAGGATTCAATATCACTGTTATTGCAATCAAAATATTGTGGAGAGTCCTTACCTTTATTGATGGTTGAGTCTTCATATTCATCCTTGATAGGAATGTCTTCTATGTCTTCACTTTTGATTTGATACATCTTTTCTAACTTTATCCATAAGTCTTTGGTAGATGTGCATAGTCCTATGCTTGCCTTGATTGTATATGATAATCCATTGAGAAGAATCTTCAATGCCACTTCATTGTTTTTCCTTTCTCTTCTTTGGATTGCAATTTTTGACAGATTTTGTGATGTAGTTAAGTCTCAAGGATTGCTTACTATTGAATTCCAAATTTCAGATCCTTTTGACTTCAAATACTATTTCATATTTTCTCTCCATGAGGAATAATCTGTTTCATCAAATAAGGGAGCTTCAATTGAGGAGAGAGCCATCTGTCCACCCATTTCTTCAGGATCTACCTTCCAGTGGTTAAACTGTGCTGAAGGAACTCACTCTGATACCAATTTTTGAACACACCACCCACACTAAGAAGGGGGGGGTGAATTAGTGTGTGGACTATTCTAACTTTTTCTTCTCACAGGTTAGTAGTTAAAACATATTTGAACAGATTAAGAACAATCAAATCATAATTACAATGGACACAGAGACACCAGACGTTTGTATAAGATTTTGTATAATTGATATGAATATAGTAATATGAAATATATGTGAAAGAGTATTTTCTTAGCACCAACTAATTTGTTTCAGCACCAACTGAAGTAAGGAGCACCAACTCCTCCGAGAGCACCAACTCTCAAGCAAGACCGAGCTTGCTACAAGACCCAACTTGCTGATAGAACCTAGTCTATCCAACTAGAGTTTATTCAACTCCATTAGTAGTGATCCATTATAGAATCAACTCTATCTCATGATCAGAGGTATAAAACACTCATCACCGCATTTCATCTTCTCTCTGAAATTCACGCCTTCTTTTCTTTATCTTTTCTCTTATTTCTTTACTTCTACATCTCTCTCTTAAATTTTCACAGACCTCAGGTCCAAATCTACCTCTTCACTTCACAAGCCATGCTTCATACTAAAGCATCGTTTCAAGTAAACCAATCATGGTTTAATTTATAGTGGCTTATGCTCAAAACTTGTTTAAGTTATTGAGTCGACCTGTGCAATAACCAACTTGTTCATTAACAACTTTGGGACCACCAGAGATCATTTATCTGTGTCTTCAACGTTTAGACCTTGAATCCCTTTTCCTTTCACAAATCGATCACAATCATGGATCGATTTCCTTCATCTCTGTGATATCAGAGATCAACACTTCCTTCAAACCATGTTCATATGACCAATGGCGTAGAACCATGAGCTTAAAAATATAAGTGACGCTTTACATTATCCCCTTTAGACCTCTTTACCATATGACCAACGACGGTGACCTCACACTAGGCAAGACACAGAGCGTTTATCGATTCAACGGTCACGATTCAGTCTCTTGAAATGGACGATTGTCGGGACTTTGTGACTTCAAACCTTTCAAATCTCTCGAATACGATATCTCCGAACAAATAAGACGATTCACATTACATCTCGGAGCTAGATCAATGGTTAGTGTTAATCCTTCCACTCATCCTTCATTGCTTCATCAACGACTAGGACTTAATCAAGCAATGAGATGTATGGCCACCTTTTACTCCATGACTTTGTCTATTATGATTACATTATCCTTCCACTGTATTTTGATCAACGGTTGATAGTACACCTGACATTAGATCGATGATCGATATCTCGTTTGGGTCTCCGGACTCCAGAGATTTCAAATCTCAAACACCTTCTCTCCTCCGAACGTCAATCTTCCAGAGCTTACAATCCGCTGACGCGTGTCCCTTTCTCAATCAACAGTTGAGATCCTTTCACGTCTTCAAGCTTCATAATTCTCGAGCCTCAACTTTCATGGTAGTATGATCAAAGGTTGGGAATGCTCCTTAGGCGATCCTTCAGATCAAACAACTTATGTCCTCTTTGGGACTTCGGAGGTTTCAAATAAACGTTGCTCCATTTTCCTCTGGAGTGATCACCTGCTGTATAAGTCATCAATGGTGGAGACCGCTTGTTGTCAGTTAACGTTTCTGCTTACACTATCCTTCCACTGTGGTAGATCTACGATCAGAAATGCTCTTCCATCTTATCATGTCCTTCCACTTAGAATGATCCAACGACTGACGAAAGTTTGCATGAATGAGATCTCATATCTTACCTCGCTTATCCTATCCTTCCACTCAAAAGTGATCCAACGGTTGTGGATATTTCTCGAAGCAGATCAATGGTCGATGATGATTGCATGACTATAACTTGCGAGTGATTTAACTCGACACCCGAATTCCATAATTTGAAGTTGTGTGTTGTTTGATGAGTCAACCACAATCGTTGATCTTCGAAGCTATAAGATCGGACAATCCTGACTAATTGCGGGATTGGAACTAGCGCGATATTTAATTCTCCTTTCGATCTTCGCAATTCACTCATGTTGTTGATCTGGGGATTGTGCATCTGACAATCACGACTTAATCTGACTTAAACTCATTGTATGTTGGATCAACCACAGTCGTCGATCTCCAAGTCTATGAGATCTGACAATCTACACCAATTGCGGGATTAGAACTAGCGAGTTATTTAATTCTTCTTTCGCTCCCCGCAATTCATCCCTGTCATTGATCTAGCTTACAGATCCGATGGTCACGATCCTCCAACGATCCTCAAGCCCACGGTCACTCATACGACCGATGCGCATTATATTTAGATGATCAACACTAAATTAATTTCCTTGATCGGACAACTGTTGAGTCTTATCACCTTTTCCTGTGCAATGGTCGGCTTCTTAAGATTTCCATCGATCCTGATGAATTATGCAATGCGCTTCTCCCTTCTGAGCTTTGATCTTCATTCACTAACTCTTCATGTTCGTTATCATAGGAACATTGTTGATCCTATCATGATCAACAATAATCATGTACTGCGTTTTCCCTTCTGAGTTTTTGATCTTCATATTGTTCGCTCCTCCTCCTGAGCTTATGCTTCTGATCTCTGCAAACTGATTGACATCTTCTGCTAACTGATGTGCTTGTTGACATGAATGACAATCTCATCTGTGATAATTCATCATTAAAAACAGATCATCACATTGACTATTGACATCAATGACAATATGTCCATCATGTTCAAAAACTTAGTATAAAATAATGAAGTGTGGAAGTCAATGTGTACAGAGAGAGTAAGCATGAAATGTGGAAATCAATGTGTACAGAGAGAGTAAGCATAAAAAGTAGAAGTCAATGAGTGTAAAGAGTAAGAAAAATGACTAAGTATGAGAGAAACATATACAATTTGAAGAAAGGGAAGGAAAAAATATTAAAAAATGAAAGTTAAAAATGAAATTTAATCATATGTCATTTAAATAAATTTCACTAAATATTATTAACTTAAATTTTATGTTATTTATAAGTACAAATAAATTTTGATTTAACATTATTTTCTTTATTTTAATTGTTACCAAATTCCAATATTACATTTTTTTTATATTATTATTTACTTTAAAAAAAACATTAAATTATAATCAATTAAATCTTAAAAGAGGACATTATTAACAAATTAAAACCATTTATATTATTTTTATTAACAATCAATCTAATATGGTTTTCACTAGAAGTAAATATAGTGTACTTTATTTTTATTTTTTTTTAACTAAGGAAATTTGTATTAATATAAAAGCTGTAGAAAGCTCATAAAAACATTGCATGAAAATTGGTTGCTTATCAAATAAATTGCATGCCAAAAAAGAATTATGATTTTGACTAAGGATGCCATAGAAGGTATCTTTGAGTATAACATTATTCTACAATATCGAGTGGTATATATGCAATAGAAGGTATCTAACATCCTATAGAATTTGAAAAACATATCTGAGTAAAGGTCAAAGGGAGAGTCCACCCACTGCTACCTCCTTGTCTTCATATGTTTCGTCCATGTCACCTATCTAGTTGACTCTAGACTTCTATTTGTTTTTTAGTTTGGGAAATAGCATAATTTACCAAATGAGCCATTAAGTGAGATTCACCAAACTTTTTAGTCAATACACAATCTAAGAGTTAACACAATCTTTAGAAACCAAACTACAACTAAAAGAGACAAGTCCCCTGAGCTTAGAAGGATTCCACTTGGGTGTCTAATTAAGATCAATAAGACCCAAACCAACACAGAGACCATCTTGAAAAAACCAAGATACCCTAAGTTGAATCCTAACATTGATTTAAGGGATGATAAATTTAAACCATAATTCATTAAAAAAAAAAAACCTCAACAATGGTTGCACATTCGTTCTCTATATTAAATGGAGAAGAATTGTGCCCTATATCAAGGGGTCGAGTTAGTGCCACCTGAATTCACTTAACAACAACTCCAACTCCACAAGTAACCGAGTAAAGAGAGAGTCATTCTAACTTTTGATAGTTTCCTACAGACTTACAAACAAGCCCGAATCTCAAAATCGAGTGATCTTGAGCCATAATATGACCTTTGATTATGTCGTGCCAAAGAAAAACATTCATTAGTTTGCATGGAACAGGGTACATTCATGCAATGGAATTGGAGTTTCATCGTTGTAGTCTATCCATGGGAGGGATGTGGCCCTCCATGTGCCAATTTAATGTGTTGCAACGTGGGCTATTCATTCCATAACCAAGGGAACAATTGTGTATATCCCTTATCATTAACGACAAAAGCCCCAACCTTTTTTCCACCGTCCAAGTTCGCTTAGCGACATTGTTTTCATGCATGATATGAAAACAATTAATCTTTTTGAATGTTTCTTTGACGTCCCTTACTCTGTCTAGTATTGTTTCGAATCAAATATCAAGGGATGAATCTGAAATCATATACTTTATAATTATTTTGGAGTATCATATATACAAATATTTTTGGATAAATTTAATCCTTGCAGTATATGATTTAATATAATCATATTAGTAAATGAAATTATGAAACTCCATGCATAAGTATATACTATTGGCCCTCCTAGGTTATAAATAATCCCTTTGGCACTTGCCACCTCAACTTAATGAAGTATATACTATTGGCCCTCCTAGGTTATAAATAATCCCTTTGGCACTTGCCACCTCAACTTAATGTACTTGTTTCAAGCTAATGATTAAAACATTTAAAGGGAATATATATATAATTTTAATTATTTTAAATTAATGATTAAAATTTTTAAATAAATTTAATAATTTGTAAATTTATTTTTATATTTTTATAATTTTAAAGTTATCTTTTACTCTAAAAAAATATTTTCACTATGTTTTAGTAACTATTTAATATTCTTTCACTTTGAAGTTCATATAAAAAATAAACTTTTGATTTTCTAATTTGAGAGTAATAACTTTTCTTATATTTATATCTAATTATTCTATTCCAAATTTTTTTTAAAAATATTTTCACTATGTTTTAGTAACTATTTAATATTCTTTCACTTTGAAGTTCATATAACAAAAATAAACTTTTGATTTTCTAATTTGAGAGTAATAACTTTTTTTATATTTATATCTAATTATTCTATTCCAAATTTTCTTAAATTTGGATGTGATAGTTATAAATTGAACTTTTTTTCTATTCTCTCATGATTTATCCAAGACTTAATATTTTTAATCCTTCTTAAACAACAAATAATTTTAAAAGGAGTTTTAAATCATTTTAAAAAGTTGTTTTTTCATATTAATTATCTTATGACCAAATACATTAAATACCTAATCATAGTATTTATATACATTTATATATCTAGTATATACAACATAATAAATAAATTTAATTTAAAATTATTAAATTAAATAATTTTAAAATTTATTTATTTAAATAATTTATGATTAATATTAAATTGGAGGATGAAATCACTTTCTTTTGTGAAATATTATGATTATTAGACCAATTTAAACTAAATCACTAAACTATATATAAAATTATATATTGTTTCCAAGAAAAATATTTCGGATTCCTCTTCTTCAATGGAGTATCACTTCTTCTATGGAGTATCAAGGTAAGAGATTGACCCCTTTACCCCCTCTTAAGCTGAATTCAAGGTAAGAGATTGACCCCTTTACCCCCTCTTAAGTTGAATATACTATGGAGGGTGGTAGAACTACTAACGTCAATAACACTTGGTAATTAAGATGGTAATTAAGAGAACTCCTTTAAACTTGGACTTTAATCAAACTTAAATAAATATAGAAAATTATAATTCTGTGTATGAGAGATTGAAAATTATAATTATATATGTGTGAGATTGATTGATTGATTTTTGAAATTTAAATTGATATTATAATAATAATAATAATAATAATAATAATAATAAAAACATATATTTTTAATTAAAATAATTAAAAATATCAAACTTAAATAAATATAGAAAATTATAATTCTGTGTATGAGAGATTGAAAATTATAATTATATATGTGTGAGATTGATTGATTGATTTTTGAAANAAATTAATTGTATATATTTTTTTATGTTTACGTTTTGATTAAATTAATTTAATTAATGTAACATACCCAACCACCCACAAGCCAGGTACACTACCTGCAAGCATGTCCTTAGACTTTTTTCTTTTTCTGATACCTTCTTTAGTTATTAAGGATGAATAAGAAAACATATTTAATCACATGCAGTGTAATATCCAGCAAGCATACGTAATCTAGAGATTATGTTAAACAATAATTAAATATACACAGCGGAAATACATTCATACACATGTAGATGATAATTAAATTACACAGCAGAAATACATTCATAAATAGATAGTAATATCACGATTTACGACATAGAGCACTTATCTTTAAGAAAGGTGACATCGATTGGCTGTAGACCAAGGACGTTCCACCCAACTATAGACATCGTTGCTCCAAATATCAACAACAGTGTCACCCCCGAGCCAGGGCTATGAGTCCACAAGGATGGTTCCAGAGTGTAATTGGGTTCCCAAACCAGTCATCTCTCAGGCTCTCATAGGTTTCCCGACACCCACAACAATCCAAGTACCCATCTCTCTTCTACCCAGCCTGTGCCACCCGAGAGAATCGACCTCCACCCTTCTCTACCACACAGTCCCTCAAGCAATCCTTCTCCTTCCTGTTGAGGCTTCCAACACAGCTGGTCCAGAATCTCAATGTTGGGACTCTCAGGACTCGCAGTTGTGAGCAAAACATGGCACAAGCCAATGCATTTTAGACATGCAGGCCCTGGGTCACGACTGGATCACACCAACAACCACTACAACCAACTATCACGTGGCTAGTTCTTCAACAACTATGTTTCCTTTCGCTTTGCCAACCAAGATGCAGGTGAGGATGGGTCAGGGAGTTCATGCATGGGAGTGTGTGAGGAAAGAATGGGTGAGTGAACGAGAAAAAAGTGCACAAGTCATCAGTAGAAACCCCCATCGGACCAAAGGTGGGTTTAAGTAACCTCGTGGGGAAAACAAGAACCTCCTGGCCTTCCCCAAGAAGTTCACGTAACCGATCCCCTCCCTTAGACAAAAAGGGTAATAAGAAAATAGGAATAACACTTAGTCCCTCAAGCTCCCTCTCTTGTGGAATCATAGCCCCCTATAACTCTAGTCCTTGTCTGTCTAACAACGAACAATGTGTTTATTATTATTAATGATCAAAACATTACATTTCTTGGGCATACTGGCCCTTTAATAATTGTTTGGGCACTCAGGCCTCTTAGCATTGTAACAATACATTTATTTAAAAATGGGGTTCCAAAACATGGGGTGTTACAATTAGTTATTAAAAAAATTATTAAATAATAATATAATTTTTATAAATATAATTTCAAAATCAAATTAAATATATCAATATATAAAAATTTAACAATGTCTTTATTTTTTACTTTTCATTATCTCCATCAATTCATAGCATTTCCAACTAGATGAATTTGTGTGTTACATATTATTGTGGCTAAAAATATGAGGGAGATGTGTAATTTCTTCCATGCTTAACATGGAGTTGACACATAGCATTAAAAAAACTATTGGCAACTAAAAAAGTATTTCAATGTCCATCTTAACATAAAAACAAAAATATTATACTTCCAAGTATGACAGCGATATGCAATTCCATCAAACCTTAATATGGAGTGGATATTAAAGATGTAAGGATTACCCATGTAATAAAGTCACCTTAGTGACTTTAGGTTAAAAGATTAGGGTTTTCATCCTTTAGAGTTTTGATGTCTCAACCTCATTATAATTGTATACAGTTGGAGATTNCTTAATATGGAGTGGATATTAAAGATGTAAGGATTACCCATGTAATAAAGTCACCTTAGTGACTTTAGGTTAAAAGATTAGGGTTTTCATCCTTTAGAGTTTTGATGTCTCAACCTCATTATAATTGTATACAGTTGGAGATTATGTTTGGAGATTATGTTTTTGGTATAGTAACCATACCTAAGGTTTCTTTAGTTCTCATAATATGGTCTAAAAGTAAGATGGTGAGAGCTCAAAGGTTTATTTCTCATAATATGGTATCAACGTAAGATGGTGAGAGGTTGAAGGTTGAAGATCAAAAGGTTTTGTTATTTGTTTGAAATCGTGGGTCGATTTAGAAAGCCACAATATATCAAATAAAAATAAAAATAAATCTATTGTAGCTAATAAGAAGTTGCAATGCCGCCCTATCAAGTCTATGTTGTCGTATTGTTTGAACAACCACCATTTGAAGATGAAGCCATTGTCTCGCTCCTCCGATTGATGTTTTGCAAAGAAAATCCGTGACAACCGCCAAGTTAGTTTGAGTTGTCAACAGAGTTAAAGGTCGATTCTTTTTTCATTCAAATTGACTATCAAATCTATACAACCTATACATTCTACATTATGCAATATGTAGTGAAATTCCTCTAAGGACAATTTTGACAATGGAGATTTTGTGGAGAAATTTCATCAAGAAGAACAAGAACAAGACCATGGAGAATTTGTGGGATATGCTACCCTATGAATTTCTACTTCGGGTTGCAAAAAGGATTGAGAGTTACGAGGTAGCTTGATGGAGCTCCAACGTTTAGGAACTGTGTTTAAAGAAGAAGCTTCTAAATGATGCCATTGATGATTAATGTTTATTTTATGTGTTTTACATTCACTATATGTATTTCATTTGAGTTTGTTATTTTTTAGCACTATACGCCTTATGGGGAGTATTAGAGATATAAGGCTTACCCATATAATAAAGTCACCTTAGTGACTTTAGGTTAAATTATTAGGGTTTTCATCTTTTAGAGTTTTCATAAGGAGATTTTTTTTATGGATATCATGTTTTCTATATCCTAACCTTACCTACTTTGTTTTTACAGGTGGCCATAAATAAAATACAATGTCCACATTAATTAAAATATTTCAATATCATCTTTGTGTGTGTGTGTCAATTGGATTTAGCTAAGGTGTTTGGAAGGAATTCTTGTTATCCTTTCCACATAAGTTCAATTCCAACAAATGAAATGTTTAATATAAAGGACATGTATAATTCTTTCTATGCTCAACAATTTTTTTTTTTTGTAAATAAAAAATAATTATATTACATTGCGAAAGCAAAAAACTTACATGTCCAGATATACATGTGAGCAAGCCAGTTGTTCTGCCACCAAGATGGAAACCAGAACACAAAGGCGTGATATTTGTCCATAGTTACATGACTTTGAAAAAAAGATGACAAATGTCAAAATACAACCAGGGGACTTGCCACCTGTTCTGCCACTCTCGTGGAAACCAGAACAAGCGGTGGACTGGGTGCCCCGACCTGAACCAAAGACAATCGAAACCGAGCCAAAGACTAAACCAAACACTGAACCAGAGATTGACATAGGAAAAATTGCAAATTTTTTTCCTTTGACCTAAAGAAAAAAAACCTGAAAGAAGCTATGCATGCGGCGAGCCAGTGCCATCATGACGAAGTCTGAAGATGAAGGGCTGACAGCATGTCAGGCAGCGGCTCTTCTCAAGCTCGCTTGATAGGGAAGCGTAGAGGAAATCCAATTGTTTTCCAAAGAGACTCCAGCGATGATGTTGCTCGGCCAGGTCCCTCCTCATTTCAAATATCAAAACCAGGTGGTCGTCCATGAGTCGGTGGGACTCAGGAGCTGGGTGGTAGTCTTCTTGATCCTGACTCTCCTCCAAGGTGGCAACAACGGAGTTGAAGGCAACATTTGAGTCCGGGTCTTCTTCCATGGAGGCAGTTGAATTGCATCCCGAGTGGCCCTCTAGAGGTAAGGCCTCTTCTTCCACTATGCATCCCATAGCGACTGACTCTTGTAGTGGAATGGTGGTGCAGGCGCTCCAGGATAATCGAGGGAAGGAGAGGCAAGAATTCTACCCAGTTGGGCGGAAATTCTTCTTCCACCGAGCAACTGCCTTGGAGATTCTTGGTGTTGGGAGGACATGTCTGCGACTGCGACTGAGCCTGCTCGTACCAATTGAGCCTCGAGAGACTTGAAGGGACCTCATTCGGAACTAGAGCTTGAGAGGTAAGTCCCTGGTCGTGGTGAGGCCAGAGCTCTGAAGGGGCCTGCGCAGGCCAATTCTTCCCTAAAGATCCCGAATGGTCTTCACCTAGTATATGCGCTCAAGAGGCAGTCCCTGGGAGGCTATGCCGTCCAAATCTATTATAATAGGTCGGCCCTCGATGGGGCTTACCTTGTTTTCTTGGCATGACTGCGTAGGGCACCAGGCGAGTGAAAAAACCATAAGAGCAAGTTCTGTCTTGGGGCATGATCAACATAAGAATGTTGGGCTCCATGCACAAATGCCCCATATAACATTTCCAACACAATGAAAAGACCAAGAGGACAGCGACATTGATGGCTCTCATAGCCATTAATGTTGGAGTGATGTCGATCTCAAAAATTGTAGTGAAGCCGAAAAACTGAGCCCAAGCTTCCATTAAAGCCCAACGCATTAAAGCTTGGCCTTCAAGCATGAGTCATCGCGACTGGACATGGAGAGAAGGTGGCGATGAGAGGCTTTAACTACACTCGTTACCAACAACACGTATGACCCATGTGTCACCCCATCCGAGGTTTCTATGCTCAACATAGAGATATGTATATATGTATATTTGAGTGACTGCTTTTCTTTGTTAAATTTGTATTATTATAATTTGTATATTGGTAAGAGGTCTACCTGTTAGGGAGACTTTCGTGTGCTTACGTCTATGAATTGCACTATTCCTCGCGGAGTTAAAGTCTTACATTTAGGCATATATCGTTGGCGTCGGCAAAAATGAAATAGACAGTCCATCGGAAACACGGGTTAAATTTTCGTTGGCCTGTATGCCTCACTTACACAAGTACCAGATCTGGGATTGGTGGTATCTTTTCCGTATTGCTTTCTATGAATCTCGTTAGTAGAGTCGTGTGATTGTCGATTTCGCCATGTGATTGTCGAATATTTTTTCGTCAGAAATCAAATCTCATAAACTTAACCGTGAAGAATGGCGGTGCAAAATCAGATGAACAAGGTAAAGACAGAAACGCATGGAGTTGATATACTAGGTTAGGTTAGAAGATGCGTTTGCAGCTCCTATCATATGTACGACAGGATAGAAATGTATTCAAGAGAAAGGAGGGATTTCAACATGTTGTCAGAACAGATTTCACCATTGATACAGTCAAAATCGGGTGGGTGGCCAGTCGGTAACATACCCACCGTACTAATAATTGAAGACGGGAGAACGATGGCACGATGAAACAGAATGTGTCTTCTGTTTTCCTTTGCCTTTGTGTTTGAATAGATTCAGAGCTGAGCAAACATACTCACAGATCAGAGCAATTGGCTTGGAAAATGAGGCGGACAGTAGGTCAGGCACAAGGGGTATTGGAAGGGGAAGCCGTGCCCCCGACTGCCTCCAAACCAAAGTTAAGAAAAGGTTTTTGGTCACCCGATGAAGATAACAAACTCACCAACTATATCATGAGAAACGGTCTCGTCGGCTGCTGGAGTAATATGGCCAAGCAGGCTGGTAAGAATCTGATTTCAATAAATTTCTTCTTTCCCTTTTGCCCAATTCAGTTCTCAATAAATTTCTTCTTTCCCTTTTGCCCAATTCAGTTCAATATAATTTGTTTCTTCTCTTTTGCTCCATTCAATTTAATATATTTATGTCAAAATATTGAAACTGGAACTTTCTATGCCATGTACATGCATTCATACAGATTTGCAGAGATCCGGAACGAGCTGTAGACTGAGATGGATTAACTACTTACGCCCTGACCTTAAACGATGTGCCATTTCACCCCAGGAAGAGCGACTCATCATACACTTACAATCCTCTCTCGGTAACAGGTTTTACTTTTATCCATTCCTACGCCTTCTCTCTACCCTAATTTCTTCCTTATGTTCATAACATTTTATTTATTCCCTGGTCGATATCTTGATTAATGTCCACGACAATAATAAGCAGGTGGTCTCAAATCGCAGCACGACTTCCAGGACGCACGGACAATGAAATCAAGAATTACTGGAACTCTTGCATCAAGAAGAAGCTCAAGTTGAAATCCCACTGTCCCCCTTCCTCCACTGCCAGCAACGGCAATGGCAACACCAAATCTAATATCCCTTCCCAATCCCATCGTATTTGCAATGCCAATTCAGTGTCTGTTCATGGTCATGATGTTACGTCGTCTCGCTCTGCGCAGCCCTACTTGGAAGTCATGCCAGAAGAAGGATACCAGTCACATAATAGCACCTATAATACTATGCCCACTAATGGAGAAAATCAGTTGTGTGTTCCGGTTGGATCGAAACTAAAACGAGAACAAGCACAGGATCATAATTATGAGTTTTTAATTGATCAAGAACCCATCAACAACCAGCTGATTTCTTATTCTCAGCAGGCGATTGATGTTAATTCTACCCATACACATGAGAGCTTCTCTAATCATACAGCTTTTACGTCTCCAAGTCTGCAAGAGCAAGGTCTGCATAAGGCTGCAAAATCATCGACATGCCATGAATTAATAATAGAGCCATGCAGAACTACAGTACCACCTCATGAAGTGCCCGGTTTTGCCAATGATTACTCTCTGGGCTCAACCGGAATCAGCATCCCTGCTCTTGTTGAAACACAGCCATTGAAAGGAAAATTTGAGAAGGATTGTCAGATAAATGAAACTTCTGGAATAAGTGCATGGAGGGCTGGTCATTCCTATTCAAATATTGCAGCTGATTTTACAGATGTCTGTACAGGAGATTCTTACACCAATGAGCTGTTGAGAATTCGACTACTGGAAGATCTCGTGAGCTTGCATCATGAGAAGACTACCCATCAGTCATGCCCGCCACTGAATTCCGTGTCCCAAGTTAGTGCGCCATCAATTGGATGGGCCGCTCACCAGTCTAACAATCCTGATGCTGAGGATGATTGGAATTTGATATATGATGCAAACTTGGGTGTCCCCAAGGATAATGCTATTAATAGTAACTCGCAGAAGAGCTATCAGATCGAGATCGAGGGAGTAAGAGGGATTGGTGATCCACTGGATTGTTCAATAATTCCCAAGGAAGAAGCGAATGCAAAAAAAAATCCTGCAATATTTGGAGGAGGAGGTCGAAGTGGACCGTTGGAGATTCATGGAGCTCGACAAGTTACAGTTTGGGCGCACGACGATATGCACAATATCAATACTGCCGCTGCTTCTGATTTCTTCGATCAAATCTATTTTAACTAATGCTTTGCATTGTATTGATGAAGTTGCAGTTCGCCCCACTGAAACATTGTGTTGTGTTGATATTTTGATATGTAAAATTTATATTTATTTATGAGCAAAAGCATTAGGTTTCTAACCATGATGACACATCTGAACTTAAATCGATTGCAAATTCCGTTCATTGGAGCAAAGTCACCTGTAGTCAACTATCTACAGTTGACTTTGCTTCATTGACTATAGTTGATTTTGCTCATAACTGTTCGTTGACTACTTTTGACTTTGCTCCATTGGCTACCGTTGACTTTTCTCTAGACCTCTATGGATAGAATCTGCATTCGAAATAAAGATTAACTATTAACATTAGTTTTTTGGGTTTCTGTGGTTGGTAAGATTGTTGTAACTATGCATGTTGGTATATCTATCAAGAATTAATTCCAACATCTCTCAACAATTAATAGAATTAAGTGTGATTTTGATTCTAATATTTTTTTAATGATATATTTATTTTAATTTCATTGATTTAAAATTTTCTATTCAAATATTTTAACCATATAAATTATTTATTTTTAATTGCATTTATCATATATAAATTTAACATAGAAATATTTTAATTAAAGTGGATATTCAAATATTTATTGATTTTTTTTTATTAATTTATTATTTTTAAATTTTTACTTTCACTTTAATATAAAATTGATATAAAAATACTTCATTTAAAGTGGAGAGATTGAAATATTTTATTTAAGTAGACATTGATTTTTTTTTTTTTTGTTATTTTAATCCTTTTTTTAAATGCTACATATCAACTCCATGTTGAGTAGTTAAAGAATTATATATCTCCCTCATCTTGATTAATGTCCATGACTATGATAAGCAAGTGGGCTCAAATGACAATTTGTAGCAAAGGTAATTCAAGTAGATAATTGGCAAGACTAGAGATTCACTTGGATGATGGTTGAGTTGCAAACAACTCTTTATCCCCTTACGTCTTCACTCTCTACCCTCTTCTCTTGACTATATGGTTCCTTGGATGAAGCTCTGAAAGAAGCCTCCGACACGTTCCTTCCTAATGTTCATTCGTCTTACAATGTCGACATTGTAAGATGAATGGACATTAGGAAGTGAAGTGTTTGAGATTTCATTAGGAGCTTCATCCAAGGAACCACATAGTCAAGAGAAGAGCATGGAGAGTGAATATTAAAAGGGATAAAGAATTGTCTGCATTTCTAGC
>SNQJ01S0011557.1:97868-118232 GCA_010110895.2 Picea sitchensis
AGAGGTAAAGAGAGAGGGAGGAAGAGTGTGTGTGTGTGTTCACAAAGAGAGAGGAACACACACACACACACACACACACACACACACACACACATATATAGAGAGAGAGGTAGGGTGTGACATAGTGAATTACATGTGACACAATTTGAATATTTTCAATCATTATTATTTGTGAGATACATCTCGTGGAAGTTTGGATTGTTTACTAATCCTGACATTAACTTAAACAAGAAATTTTGATATTTTTTCTATAACTTTTTATTAGTGAAGGTTCAAACTATGAAATTTTCAGGAGTTTAAGAAGTCATATGAGAGTACTACAAGCCAAATTTTAAGACATATAAGGGTTTAAAGTCATAGATGTTACCTCCCCATGCCTAGGGGTAACTAGAGGATATCATGTCTCGTGGCCCACAATGGAGAACATGATCTCGACCATGATGATGATCAACATGTCCACATATGGTAGCCCAGTAGCCCCCTTCATTCACCTTTACAACTACAGGTTGACCAAGGATCACCACATCCAAGTAACCCAAAGTATGGGAGATGGTAATCCATTGTCACCATGAGGTATGTTAGTCCTTCTTTCATGCAAAGTGTTTCACTTAATTTTTTGAGCATGTGGATGAGGATTTTCAGTTGATGTTGGATAATCGATCACTAGTTTGGGAAATTGTGTCAGTTTCCTTGTTTCACCATGGTGGTTAGTGATCCGGATTTTATGAGAAGAACTAAATGAATACAGATTATTAACAGGTGCTTAACACAAAATAACAGAGATACATTAAAATTGGTTTTCTATTCAATAACGAAATAAGCTGAAACTGTAAAATGCAGCGGAAACAAGCTTGCTGGAATGGTGGCGGCTTATCTCTGAGAAGAGATGTGACGACAACGCGCATTCACAAGAAGAAGGTTACAATGAGGCTCTGAAGGCCTTTTTCCAATAAGAAAGAATGCCAAAAACCCTAGACATCCAAAAACCTAACCCTAGGAGATGAAACACCAAAAGTCATGTGGGCCCCGTTTGGGTATGCTAGTACATTAACTTCCCGGGGTCATAACTTTTGCATACGATCTCCGTTTTAGGCGTGTGATATCCCATTGGAAAGGTATCGCCGAGGAGATTCATTTTGGGGGCTCAATCATGCCTTCTACTATCATTGAGGAGATATATACCAAAAAACCTTCATTTAGGCCCTCAAAATGGCCCCGGAAGTAAAAATTGCTAAAAATAGTAAATTGCCAAAAATGTCAGAAAACTGTTTTGAGCCAATTGAAAAAGGTGGGTGGCCATTGATATCCATATAGATCAGTTAGATTCTATAACATAGTCCTTTGTTGTCAGCACCCAGGGAAAAGGGGTACTACTGGGGGGCCTTACAAGGGTAACGTTTCATTCCCACCATACTTAAAACTTCCCATCCTGGAGCCTCTCATAGTGTACTAAACTTCGACAATGGGTCATGGTCCATTCTCTCATGAGAATAGGGGTTTAAGTCCCAAAGGTTGATTGCATAATATAATAAAATAATAAGAAACTAATGTTAAAGAAAGAAAGGAATGATAGAAAGACTAGACTAATGAAATCCAGACCAATTTGAGCTCTACTCTTTTAGTGCTCACCCCAGTCCTGAATAACAATGTTAAATCTTGAAAACTTATAAAAGGGGACTTGCAAATATGATAAAGTGGACTAGAAATATGGTTGATAAAGGGTTTTGGAGAAAATAGTGTGTAAATATGGGGTAACTCAATATCAAGCGCACCCTCCACAAAGGTGCTCATAGAAATGGATTAAATGACACCATGAGCCATGAAATAAGACATAAAACCACATCACTATCACACTTAATCTTGAAGGGTTTTTACTCTCCCTATCACTCTCAGGACCTATCCCTCTACCTGGGTTATTTTATTTATTGTCTAGGTGGCACACCTAGTAGGGTTGAATGAAGGTCCTCCCATACTTAAACTTGTCAACTCACATGGGGTTCTAGGCTGGTGTGATGCTTGAAGGGGATATTGAGATGAATTATCTTACATGGGTTATATCTTAAATTGCAAGCTAATTTTCATTATCTAAGGACTAATGTTTCTTAGGAAATTTGGCTAACCATCTTTAATACTTAGGTTTGTCTTGGATGGCCCTGACATGGTTCTTTGAGGGACATCCTACACTTGTACCCAGGACATTGTGCCTTTATTGTAGGACCTTGGCATGTGCGATGGAGAGAAGTGGGTCATCTAGTGACTCACCACCCTTAGACATTGTATCTCACATCCTCAAAACCCTAAACAATGGACCAATGGGCTTGGTAGGATCATATTCAGTAATGATGGAACATATATGGGTTGGAATACCCACAGGATAGGTAGAGTACCCTAGTACTTATTTTGCACCAGGATGAGGGACTTTGTAGCAACAGAAAATCAGAGACAGTGCATATATGATATGCATCTCCCCAGGGCCTAGACACAACACTTGGATCCTTTACACTAGACCTATTATGGTGATGATGTCACCTTCTAGGGTATGACACAGCTAGGGTTTGATGCATGCATGGGGTATTAATGACACATGGCATGAAATTTGGTGAGGACAAGCATAAATTTCTCTCACACTACTCTGTATTTCTGCCACATGGACTTTTGAGGCGTATTGTTTTCCCAAGGGGCCTTCATGTCCCCACAGGTGTGGGTTATTTTGATTTATTTTACACATTTTAGTATTTGTAAAGGGATAAATGAGGGTTCAACCCCACTTGAATGTTATGTTATATTATGTTTGTGGAAAAAAGTGAGACTCTAGGCCTCATATATAAATGCTAACTCTCATTTCATTTTTGGATCATCATTCTCTCACCTTTGTGATACACTACCTTTGAAAATTTCACCCTTTTTCAGGTAACTAGCTCTTCTCTCTCATGCGTTATTCTTGGAAAGGTCTCTTGTTGATGGATTTGTTGAATTTGGATGGATATTTCTACAATTAGGGATACATTCTCTTGGTTTATTGGATGAAGTAAGTAAATTTGTGTAATCATTGTTTATGCTATTAATTTTTATGGTGAACTTGTTATTTGTTGCAAGGAATCTTATTATTAAAACCCTAAGAGAGGAAAATAAGTCAGGTTCCTCTCAGAAGGTGATATTTGTCTAAAATTGGTTAATTTTCCTTTCTAGGGTTAAAACCCTAATTCGGTAAAGTGATATCACTTTAGGATTTTAGACCTAGACATTTTATCTTTGACCTAGTTGAAGCTACATGAAGGGAGAAATTGTTTTTAGGGCCCAAATTTGACTGAACCCTAGAAGTCCTTCTCCTCAAGATATAATACCTAAGGCCCAAATGTGATTATGCCCTAGAAGACCTTATTCTCAATATCTAAGACCTAATGCCCAAATGTTCTTGCACCTTAGGGTTTAGATCCTACCTCATGGTTTCAAGTAGGCCAACCTTCAAGCTTAGTTGCATTGAAAGACTCCATACCCTAGAAAAGGAACTAATATAAGAAGAAACTTTCTTGGTGAATTTATTGAAAAAAACTCTCTCTCAAAACTCTCAAGCATCCTACTAATTGTACTAACACTAACATTAAAAAACTCACTAAATAATTTTCTAGTGTTATAAAATGTTTTCTACAACTATCTAAATTACATTAGTTTGTTGCATACACTAATCTATTGGTGGATTAAATCACTTAGAAATTACATTGAACAATTGGATAGTATTCTATTAGATGTATGCTTAATTTTCATGGTTGTTGGTTACTATTTCCCTTCTCAGGTTGTCTGGGTTATTGAACTAGGGTTCATGTCATTTGGGGTTCCAACAAAGCCTCTAAAACTATCAGCGCTCCTAGTAAACTAGAAGGCAACACTGAACCCGGAAGGTACTACGCAGTCTCACCCGAGATAACTTTAAATGGGTGACTGTAAGACTCAGGTGTTTACAGCCTAGGATAGAGTAGGGGATAGGCGTTTCTTGATTAAATCCAGGTACCATGAGATGTAAGGTAAACTACTTATTCCTTGAAGTTGCATACGTATATCCCATAGTTTAATTCCAGCAAAGTATAAACAGATTCATAACAATGTATTAACTAATTCATCATCTTAACCATTATATGTTGAAAGAAAGTAGAGACATGCATACATTCAACACGTTAAACAAGTATTACCATGGTTCACCCCCTCCTGGGCTACGTCCACAAATATTTGGCTCTTGGCTCTTTTATTATGGCAGTTCTGCATTTCTGGCAGCACGCGTTTACATTTCTCCACAAAACTGGGTAAAATCTATGTGAGGCGAACTAGATCGCACTAGGCTCTATAGCCTCCAGTCTAATCCTCAGATCTACCTTGCCTCGTATCTTCTTTTCTCAACAACTTACAAAATCGGCTCATACAGCTAAAAACATTACATATCACCTATGCACCTGCGTGGTTACAGTCTCCAAAACTTAACTCCAAAGCCTAACCCTCAACAACGACAATAATAACAACAACCCCCTCTATATGATACTTTCGTATCTATATTTATACATTTCGGGCTCTTCATCCTTTTTCATAATATTACCAAAACCCTAACCCTTCTTACGTTAGGTCTTTCTCCCATGCGTGTGATGTTCTTCCTCCATTTGTAGCTTTCCTTTGTGCACGCTTTCTTGAATGTGTGCGTGCTATTATTTTGCCAGTTGTTACTTTAGTTTTTTGAACGCTTTCTTTCCCATGATCAATCTTCTTTCCCCTTCGACTTGGTGCCAACATGCCCCCAACACTGACATGTGACTCGTCCCAAGTCACCTAATTGATCTGTGCTTCCTCGATCTCCTTGGTGATTGTCTGGACCTTCTCCTGAAACTCTGCTGCTTTTGTCAGTGCCTGTGCAGTTTTCTCCTTAATGGTGTCGCTTGTCTGAGCTTCCACTTCCTCACTCATTAGTCCTGTGCATTCTAGATGAGTTTGTGTTGTTTGTTTTCTAGCTTCTTCTCCCTGAGCAAGTACTTTTGTTACCCTTTCCTGCAGCGGTTCTATTTGAGCCTAGCGCTCATGTTTCAGTGTTTGCGCAATGATAAGTTCTACCTATATATTATTCAACTTTTGTGTTCCCTTGACTCATTCTGGAATTGGTATGGTATTTTGTCGTTGTTTGAGTTCTTGGATCATTGCATTGATCCTCTCCTCCTCCTTGTCCCAGTGTTGGACCTGTGGATCCTCTTCCAGCCTTGTCCAAAGTTACACTGCTTTTTCCAGCAAGTCTGCTGCCATGCTAACCTGTTTTTCTAGCTCCTGCAATTGCATTGTTGCTTCTTGGTTCCTTTTCTCCTTCATTGCTGGTGAAGTTGTCGGTCTAATATGTTTGCGGAGAGTCTCGATCTCCTTCTGATACTGATCAATTTCTTGCATAATCTGGTCGATCTTTTCTGCAACTGGGAGTTCATTTCCTTTCACAGTGGTTGGAAGTTTCCCAAAAATTTCTTCCACTCTGTGTTCCAGCTCATTTCTGCGTCCCTTCTCCTCCTAAGTTTCAGATTTGGCCTGTGCACAAAGTGTTTCTAGTGCTTTCCGCTTCATTGTTGCTTGTTGTAGCTCAACTAAGTTTTTATGTGCTTGCGACTGCATCTCGTGGTCGACGCTAACCTGTAGTTTGTATAATGCTCTTGATGGCATCTGTGTCAATACCAATTGGATATGATCCAAATCCTTCAGTGGTGTCTGTCCCACAATTTCATCCATTCACAACATGCTAGGCTTTATGTAGACCATGGAATGTGCATGTGGTATCGGAAGAACTGGGTTGCGTTATTCTACCTCCACCCTTTTTGTGGTCTGTGTGGTCGATTGTTCTATGCCTCTACTGTTACTCGTGATCTGGGCTTCCCCGAGTTTCTTAAGGAGCTGTCCCATTTCTGTCAGTTCCTTCTGTAGTTTATCCCTGTGGTGCACGACATCATCGAAATACTCTGTGAGTTAGTCTTGGACCATTCTAGAAATCATCTCTCCATCATCCTCCGTGATTGTATAGTCTGGTGGTGGTCGTTGTGCCTTTGTTTTCTTGCACGCACTTGATTCCCATACCACTGGTCTCTTAGTTCCCCATGGTTCATGTGTGATGGGGTTCGATGCGGTTTCCTGTGGTCCCTCAACTGGTTTCCACTGTCCATTGGTTGGCTGAGTGGTTTCTGTCCTCCCCTTATGGGTCCCTAGCTCCTCTGATTCATCGTCTACCTGAGTCGACTTGGTTTGGCCCGTTCTTCGTTTCTTGGGTATTGGGATTTGTGGAGGCTATATTTCCGCCTGTAGAGCCCCTCCTTCTGTTGTTTCTCCTGGTACTTCTCTGGGTATGGTTGGAATCCTCCATTCATCAGGCCATTCGCTGATGATCATGTCGATATCTCCCTCAGTGACGCAATAACACATCTATAGCCACTGTTTATCCAGGTCTTGCCTTGGTTGTATCCACATGGCTTATAGCCTAGCCCAGAAATTGACAATGCCCCCGTATCGTGCAACAGCCTCTGGTTTTATTCTCCATGCTCAGTTGATGGCTTCCTGTATCTCCCGTAGGTAAGCTTCGAATACGATTCCATTCTCCCTCTTATGCTTGGCTAGTGGCACGGATCTCAAGACACGATATCTTGCTCCTCCTGGCTATGGTGTGGTACAAAAGATAGCATGTTCTGGTTCTCACCATCCCATGAAAGCTATGAGAGTGATCAACCATGAGTAATGAAATTATGTACCTGTGTCCTACGCTTCTTTGTATTCTACTTGGAACAAGTTTGATAGGTATGGCACCCAACTCATGGAGGTGCCTTCTACGCACTGAGCTGCAACAACAATGACTCTTGCCGGTACTTCGTCTTTGTGGCATTTTCTTAGCAGTTTGTAGGCTAAGATTTTTGCACACAATTGCATCACTACATTGTTGATCTGTTTGATTATAATGCCTCTTGTTCCCCTGTCAGTGCCATATTTCTTCTTCATCTCTTCTACCAATGTTTTTTCCTTGGACTTATCGTCCAGAATCAGCATGAGATCCATACCCCAGGTGGGTAGGCCTGTTATCTGCACGATAAGTTCGATAGTTATGGGGACGTGTTTGTCCAGCCATATATCCCCTCCATGTGTAACTACTAACAGTTTCTTGATGCATACCGACACATATTGGCATCTACCAAAGTGTGGTATATTTAGTAATCCTAGAATTCATGTTCAGTCCAGTCCAGTTGCCCACTGGTGTGGCTGAGTGATGGTTTCTCCGAGTTGGTTCACGACTATTTTCTGCATAAAGACCTGCGGTGCAAGCTATGGATATTTGGTTTCATCTTCTATGCCATGGTTGGAATACTTGAGCTTCCCGACGTGACCCAATAATAGTGAGTCCACCTGTACTGCCACTGATATGCGAGGTAGCACAATCTCTGCAGTCGGTTTCTTTCGAGGTGAGCTCGGTATCTGAACTCAATCCTCCTGCTGTGTTGGCTAGCTCGAAGTTCCAACAACTCCTGGTTGTTACTTTGTCATCCACTTTGGCCACGCCCAGGTAGTTCCAACGGTCACCTCGGCTGGGTGACCTAAGCTGGGTGCTTGTGTCTCGTTTGGTTGCTCCTCTTCTCCCAAATGTTGTGTCGTTTCGTTCACTTCCACGACTACTTCAGTATGTTCCGGTGGTATTTCCTGGTGGGTTTCTTCTTCTTTGTTCTGAGGCTCATGCACCACTACTGGTGTATCATGTTCCATGGCCTCTGTTTGTGGTTGCGGAATCTCCTCTAGTATTGGTATGGACTCTACTGGGATTTCGTCAATATCGACGATCTCTGGTGGCTGCTGCTTGTTTTGTTTCAGTGGTCCCCATGACCTAGTATGAACCCTAGCTGATCTGGCTATCTGGCCTAGTTTTGCGAGCTTCGTTGGTGCCATATTGGTGTCTGTCGAACGTTTGCTAAGTTCGAATGGCTTTGGTGAGCTCTGTGGTTTCACTCTGTTCGTTCTAGCTGTTGTTGCTCTTTTTCTGTTCTCCTTTCTCAAATAGACTAACTGCTTATGTGCTCGTGTGTTGTATGGGCTCATCATGAAGCTTGTTAAGGACGCTTCCTCCATCATGCAATTAATGCACCATAACTTTGGGTTCAATTCATCTACGGTGGTTTCATACTTTCCATTACACCTAATCTGGCGTCTCTAGTTGGCGCATTTAATGTGACATCCCATCCTTCATTGCCTTACCTTAACTCTGCCTCATGCTGTCCTATCAACTTGTTTTTGCCTACTTTCCTTTTCCCACTTGTTTCCTTTTTCGGTATGGCTATTATCATTTCCCTTGATGGCTTCGTGTTTCGTATGCGGCTTGTCCCTCATGCTGTGCGTTGTTTTTTTTTTACTGCGTGGTGGGTGGTCAACTGTCCTTGTATAGCTTCAACCAACTCCCATTGATCATTCCTTTGAGGTCTGCACCTGCTAGATCTCTTAAATGTACAACTCCTTCGTCCATGAAAATTTTTACCTCGTATGGTCCTGGCCAATGCATTCTCAACTTTCTTGGGTGCTGCAACGATTTACTGTCGTAGAGAAATACTAGATCTCCTTCCTTGAATGTCTTTATCTTGATGTGGTGGTCATGCTAAGATTTGTCTCTTGATTTCTGTACTTGTTGGTGGAATCCTGCCAAGATTCGGTCTTCCCCCATCGACAGTAACTGCTTCAGTCTTTCCTGTACTGCGCCTTGTTCTGTCATGTGTGTGATAGCTGCTACACGTAGACTGGGTATTAAAAATTCTAATGACACTACTGCTTCTTGACCATAGAGTAGTTTGAGTGGTGTGTGGCTTGTCAAATTTTTGCATGTGGTTCTATACGTCCATAACACTGCTAGTACCTTGAGGTCCCAATCGTCCCTGTTGACATTACATATCTTTGTCAAGGCATTCTCTAGAATTTTGTTGAAGGCTTCTACCGTGCCATTTTCCCGTGGATGATACGGTGTGATGTTTTGGTGATGAAATTCAAACTCTTCGAGGATTGCTCGGATGGTGTTGTTTATGAAGTGTGTTCCTTATTCACTCATCAAAATTATTGGGCACCCAAATCTAGTAATTACATGTTCAAACAGAAGGTGTGCAGTTGTCTCTGCGCTGCAATATTTTACTGGTGTGGTTTCTTCCTATCTTGTTAGGTATTCTGTCACGGTGATAATATCTCTTGCCCCCGTTCTTTTGGCTATTGGGTTAATGGGTCCCACAAATTCTATCTCCCATTTGTCGAATGCCTGAAGTGTCACTTGCGGTCATAGTGGCATCTCATCCCTTCTATTGGGTTTGCCTACACTTTGACAGACATCACATTGCTGACAGTACTCTTTCGAGTCTCTATGGATTGTTGGCCACCATAATCCTACCCATAGTACCTTCTGCGAGATAACTTTTCCTACAAAATTCCCTCCTGCTCTTCCCTCGTGGGATTCTGCTAAAATTCTTGGTCATTTGTAGTCTAGTACGTATCTTCATAAGATGATATCTATGCTCATCTTTTATAGATGTCCTACGATCAATTGATAGTCGGTTGCACGGAATACCAGGTTCTTCTTCTGCATAGTGGTATATTATTGCGGTGCAGTACCTATGCTCAAGTACTGGATGATCTCTATGAAGTAATCGTTAGCAATCTATACTGAGAATAGTTGTGCATCTGGAAAGTTGTCTTGTAAATTCGTTGGTTCCTCTCCATTTGTGACCCTCGATAGGTGGTCAGGTCCTACATTCAGTTTTCCTGGTTTAACTATTATCTCAAAGTTGAATTCTTGAAATAACAATAACCATCGACAGATTCTTCTCCCCAACATTGGCTTGTTGACTAGGTATTTCAGGGCTGAGTGATCTGTAAACATATTAAAGTGTTTTTCCAATAGGCAATGTTTGTATTTCTGTAGTGCATAAACCATAGCTAGGCCTTCTCTTTCTGTCGTGTTATAATTCTGTTATGAGTCTGATAATTTTCTACTTGTGAATGCTATCTGGTGATCCAAGTCTCCTGCTCCTGGTTGCGCTAATATAGCTCCAAGTGATATCATTGATGCATCTACATGTACATGGAATGTCTTCTCCCAATCTGGAAATACCAATATTGGTACGGTGACCATCTTTTCCTTCATGGTATCCATACCGTGTTGGCACTCATTGTTCCATCGATACTTTGTATCCTTCCTTAACAATTTTTCCATTGGCATTGTAATTTGCACGTAGCCTTTGATGAATTTCCTGTAATATCCCATATGTCCTAACGTTGCTCTTAGTTGGCAGACTGTTTTTGGTGCTGGTAGGTTAAAAATGACTACGATTTTGGCCAGATCCACTAGCAAACCCTGTTTGCATACTATGTGTACTAATAGTATCCCAAATGGTGTTCCAAATATGCATTTCTTGATATTCAGTGATATCTGGCAATGTCTGCATTGTTCTAACATCAGTCGTAAAACTTCCACATGGTTTTTTAGTAAGCTATACACTGTCCAATAATCTAGGTATACTTCGAGGAATTGATGGATGAATTCCTTAAATGCTGCGATGACCACTCTAGAAAATATCATAGGTGCATTCTTCAGTTTGAATGGCATGACTGTATACTGATAAGATCCTCATTCTGTTGCGAATGTGGTCTTGTGTCTATCCTCCTGTGCTATCTTAATCTGATGATATCATTAGAATCCATCGGTGAATGAGTAGGCTTCATGGCCTCCTACGTTCTCAAGTACTTCATTCGTGAACGGTGTGGGGAATGGGTCATGTAGTCATGCATCGTTCAACTTCCTCAAGTCGATGCATATCCTGATCCCTCTTCCCTATTTCTTGTCTTGTACTACCATCGAGCTTATCCATTTTGATTCTTCGACTAGTTTGATGATGCCGACCTTGAGCATCCTGTCGATATCATCTTTAACTTTCTGTTTATATTTGGGGTTCAATCTATATGGTCATTGTTTAATGAGTCTCGCATCAGGTCTGAGTGGTATCTTCATTTCTCCTAATTCTCTGGCTATGCCTTTCACTTCTGTGATGCTTTCTAGTGTCTATTCATCCTAGTAATCTTCAATGCTGACCATTTTGGGTTGGTCGGCGGTCCCTATGTTAACCTTCTTTATCTTGATTGGTGCAGAGATGACCTCTGACTCTAAGGGTGGTCCTTCCACATCTCTCTCGCCTTCGACTTCTTCGATCTAAATATCGCACGGATCATCTTCATCCGATGATTCCTCCTGTACGTGGTAGCATGAAAGTAGATCCTTGACTGTCTTCTTATTTCGCTGTTCTACCTCTGTGATATTTTACACTTCCTCAATGAATATGACGTTTCTGATCCATTTTAGGGCTGCGTCTATGTTGGGGTTCTCATGCTCGAATGAGAAAGTGATTGTAAAGTTATGTTGGAGTGTCTCCCATGTCTTGGTTCCTTTACGCATTTTCTAGTCCGTATACCAATTCGCTGGTATGCCCTCTAAAGTATGAATGAAGTGGTGAGACCATTCCTCCAGTGGAGTCATTTTCCACAGCATTTTACATGCCTCCAAGTGTTCTGCTGGTGTGCCTAGTCTATCATATTTCTGTTGTTTGTTACCTGTCTGTTTTGCACTGAACCTTATGCGTAATAATCGCTTACATTGGTACCAATCTGTGATAGTCTCTTTGTGTGCACCCCACCATCTTGCAGGTGTAGCCTTTAGTGCTAAATCCAACGCTAGAAATCTCTAGTTTTCTAATACTTTGTCTTCATATTGTGTCAAGAAAGTTTCCAAATCATTTAGCCTGTGAAAAATGGGTGGTTCTCTGATTTCTGTGCCAATCCACCTTACTGCACGGTCTATTCTGGCACACCTTTTTGTGGATACTTCATGTAGTCTTTGTTGCTAGTTTTCTAACCCAGTGACTGAGTCTGTTGTACATGAAGTAATGCTCCACCAACTGAGTACCCTGTCTACAGTTGGGTTTATATAGTCTGCATCACGTGCAATTGTTCTGTACAACTAGCTGATTTCTTCTAAATCTATACAAGTGGGTTCTATGAACCTCTCGCCTTCTGATGGGTCGAGTGGAGCTATGACCTTGTAGTCCCCCGACTCAAATGTCATTTTTTTGGTTTTTAAGTTAGTTATGGCTTGGTTGTCGAATGCCCAATCCAGACCAAGTAGCGTCGGGTAAGGTGTTGTGTTGTCTACTATTCGATGACTTCAAAGTATTCCTTAGTGCACACACCATCCATATCTACCGTCACTCCTTTCAGTCTACCTATTGGTAGGACTCTATGTTGATTTGATAGCTTTAATTGAACAGTTGAGTATCGCAGTGTAGGTTCTCCCATGCATTGCCATGTAGCTTTTGGTAGTACATTCACTTCGAATCCTAGATCTAGTATAATCTATCCCATATTGAAACCCCCAATGTTATCATTTAGTCTAAAATCCCTACTTGTTCTTCTTCTTGTGTGTAGGTGGTTGACAGTTTTCAATTCTGGCTTTTATTCCGTCTTGCTGCTACATTTTTCTAGGATGTTTTGCAATATTTTGACAGATGAAGGATCACTTAACATCTTTATGTATGATCGCAAAAAGTCTTTGATAATACTTGCTTGTTCCTTGGGTTGTATTCTATTGGTATGGTCCAATGATGGTGACATTTCATATTTCAGAGCTTCCTTGCTCTACTATACAGTCAACGCAATGTTCTCCTTTTGGAATTCTTGTCAAGCTTCTGTAAATATCTCCTTCTTCTTATGCACGTCGAACTGCTTCTTGGGGTCAATGTTCTTCTTTACCCATTTACCCATTGGTTCTGTGCTGGTTCCTGTCGAATTGTGCCATTTCCTATTTTTGTTCCTCCTCAAGTGACTATGTTGATGTTCCGTCCGTCATCCCTTGCTTCGGCTGAAATCCACTGAACATTCTGGTTATTTTGATTCCTTTTTTCCTAGATCTTTACAAGTAATGTCGGACATTCTTCCGTATCGTGGTTCAATGCTTGACAATAAATACAATTCGTTGGTGGAAGTGGGCACTCCCGTGTATAATGTCCTAGTTGCTGGCAATTGTGACATGTGACTGGTCCTCTACCGTGTCTGAAAACTCCTCTGGCTCATCCTTCTCCTCTATAAGCTACGTGATCACCTTGCGGCATGTTATACCGTGGTCCCTGATTATACTTCGTGGTATTGTATTGGGTCTGTACTGGGTTGTACTGTGGCTGCGCGTTATTGTATGGCTATGATGTAGAACTATATTGTTGGTGTGCGGTGTTGTATGGGGTTGGGGCTTGAGTGAATTGTGGTGCTGCTTGCCCAGTCATCATTTCTGCCTATACCCTATATGCGTCTGATGTTCTTTCCCGCATCAACTCCATAGTTCTGAAATATTTGTCGTCATGGCCGACTGACTTGCCAAAGGTGCAATATGAGTTATTTGAGACTGTTTGGTATTTCTGCATCATCATGCAGTGGTAAGGGTCGTGACCCTATTTCTTTCATATTTCGCACCATAATCCTCCCTGTGGTAGTGGGTTTAGCATCCCCGTCACCATATATTATGTGAATGTTGGGCATTCATTCTTATGGTGTCCTTTTGTCCTGTAGGTATTTCACCAAACGACTTCTCGTTTGTCCTTGTTCTTATTTTGGTTTAGCTGAAATGTTAAGTTCTTCAAATCCTCCTTCAGTTCTTTGATAGCCAGGTCCGTCTGCTGGTACTGATTATCTTCCAATTGCAAGGCTTCTTGCAAAGCCTCTTCCTGTGTCTGAAACTTCTATTGTCGTAGTGGATATTTTAAGTGTGGGAGTAGTGAGCTGACAAATAGGTGCCGATGCTACATATCGATCGTAAGGTATTTTAACTTTCCTTTTAATTGCTTGAATCTTTGATCAATCTCCCATACCGATTCTCCTGGTTTTTGTCTTATTTCAATCATCTCATTCATGTATTGTTCCTCTGAGCTTGGCTTCTGGAACTCATTGATCAATAGTTTCTTAATGTCGTGCAATGTTCTTGTCATTTCAGGAACAATGTTTGTGTCTAGACTCATGTACCAGTCTAGTGCTCGGTCTCTTAGCATGATCACTAGCTACGCGAGTTTGATGTCTTCATCAGTGATCTGCTTTTCAGGGTATTCTGCTTCTGCTCGAAACTCTGGTAATCTGATAGTAGGATCATGTCCTTCCATTCCAAATACTAAGCTACTCCCTCCTCCACGCGGTGTAGATACTTGACTAAGGTTGCCTGAACTAGCTCCTCCAGTTGTCGCTCCTTGTGTAGATGTACTTCCTGCTATCGGACTTCCTCCGAACTTTGGTTGTCTAAACGGTGGTGTTCTCTTTGGTGTATTGGTAGCAAATGGTTTTATGGGTTCCACATTGACATTAATATGAAAGGGATGGTTTCCTTCTCCTCCTGTTATTGGGCCTCTTGTTTTCCTCTCATACGTGGCATGTAGGATTTCCTCAATCTTCTCCACAACCCGAAGATCCTCTACCTCTTCCTCATCTCTTGCCAAGCCCTCCCTCTCGACTACGGCTCTCTTCTTGGTATTCACCTTATATTGGTAGGGTGCTCTGCTACACGTCATTCCTGATGACACCAAGATCCACTTAAGATGGTTGTCATCCATCAAGATCGGGTCCAAGGGTTCCTCCTCCTTTTTCTATTTATCCTACCCTCCTTCCATTCCTCCTCTCTCTGTCAATGCTTCCCCCCTTCCCCCATGCATGCATGGAAGTCTATTTGTTTGATTCCATTGTCAATACACCTTTTTTATATAGAAATACCTTGATATAAGTATACAGTGATTGAATATACCATCCTCTAGGTCCTCGTAGGAACTCTTGCTCGACTGCACTGTATGACTTTGTTGTGTCTACTGCAAATTCTGTGATAAAGCCTGCCACAATACTATCAAGCGAAAAGTTGACTGCGCGGGTGAATTTGTTGTTCACCTGCTACAGCTGTTGGATCTGTACTGGAGTCCAATCTAGCTGTCGAATCCAGTTCGTCATGTGGCTATCCTTTAACCTTAAGATCCATTCCTGTAGTAGATGTGGAAAATCATAGAAAAAGACTTTGTGTAAATCTGTAAATACGTATTTATCCAGGAATTTATGCGGTGTGATCATGGGGTTTCTATTGTCTTTATATCCAAACTCTAGCTCTTTAATTCTCAATTAGCCCTCGATTTATTCTCTCATGAGGTTCCAAGGTCTCCACATTCCCTTCTAATAGATCATTTCTCTTCTGTTCCTCTCCTTCAGCTCTTATTCATTCTATCTCATCTACTCAATCCTCTCTTGTTCCTCTTAACACGACAACAAAACCATTTGTTGGTTACTATTTCCCTTCTTGGGTTGTCTAAGTTATTTACCTAGGGTTCATGTCATTCAAGGTTCCAACAAAGCCTCTAAAACTATCGACCCTCCTGGTAAACCAGAAGGTAACACAACACCCGGAAGGTACTGTGCAGTCTCACCTGAGATACCTTTAAATGGGTGACTATAAGATTCAGGTGTTTACAACCTAGGACATAGTAGGGGATAGGGGTTTCTTGATTAAATCCAGGTACTGTGAGCTATAAGGTAAACTACTTATTCCTTGAATTCGCATATGTATATCCCACAGTTTAATTCCAGCAAAGTATAAACAGATTCATAACAATGTATTAAGTCATTCATCAACTTAACCATTAATTGTTGAAAGAAAGTACATACATGCATACATTCAACATGTTACACAAGTATTACCATGGTTCACCCCTTCCTGGTCTACGTCCATAAAGATTTGTCTCTTGGCTCTTTTATTATGGCAGTTATGCATTTCTGGTGTCGTGCGCTTACAATTCTCCACAAAACTGGGTAAGATCTATGTGAAGTGAACTAGATCTCACCAGGCTCTACAACCTGCGGTCTAATCCTCAGATCTACCTTTTCTCATATCTTCTTTGCTCAAAATATTACAAAATCGGTTCATACAACTAAAAAAATTACATATCGCCTATGCTCCTGCGTGGTTACAGTCTCCAAAACATAACTCCAAAGACTAACCCTCAATAACAACAATAATAAAAACAATCCCCTCTATATGATACTTTCGTATCTATATTTTTACATTTCAGGCTCTTCATCCTTTTTCAGAATATTACCAAAACCCTAACCTTTCTTATGTTAGGTATTTCTCCCATGCGCGTGTTGTTCTTCATCCAGCTCTCGCTTTCCTTTGTGCACGCTTTCTTGCATGCGCGCATGATTTTCTTTTGCCAGTTGTTACTTCAGTTTTCTGCACACTTTCTTTCCCACGATCGTTCTTCTTTCCCCTTCGGCCTGGTGCCAACAATGGTCAATTGTGGTGTTTCTAAGAATTTATTATTGTTGTTGTTACAAATTATTTATTGTTGTTATAAGACCAATTTATTGATGCAATTTGTAATAGTTATAGCTATCTAAATTGTCTAGTGTCTAAAAGAGGTAATTATTGCATACTTTATCTTGGAAATTGTAATATATATGCTGCAAAGGGTTCTTGTTTAGGGTAGGGACCAAATCATCTTCAAACCTCTTCTTTTTCGTCACCTAGACCAATCATCCAGTGGTCAACACAATGGGAAATAGGCTTCACTAATAAACTTTCTATTTGATCCATTGAGGTCACCAGGGAAGCCTCCCTTGTGGTGAAACTCTTCCATCACTAAAATGAGGGAAGTCCCTAATTAGGTGACAATGGTAGGTTCTTCCATAGTTATGCAATATTTGGGGATCTTGTGGAGGGATTTGCACAAGTACAAATATTTCTATAACAAGAGATATATCAGGACAAAATCAAGTCATCCCGACATACTCCTAATTAAAGTATTGAAAGGTATGTAACTTACAATTGGCATAACGTTTTATTGGAAAACCTATTTTTGGTGACAAAACTATTTTAGAAAGAGGAAAAAGAGGAGACTTATTAATATCTCACATGCCTCCAAAGTCTCTTCCAAAATTTACTTCACAAACTAAACCTCTAGAAAACTCAACAAAATGACCATCAAATATAAGTTTCATATTCCTATCACTGACAAATTATTATATGAATTGCATGGAGAAAATTTATTTACTAAGTTGGATCTTTGTTTGAGATATCATCAAATTAGAATAAGGCAGGAATACATTCCCAAAACAACTTTTAGAACACATGAAGGTCATTATGAGTTTTTAGTTATGCCATTCGGACTTACTAATGCACCTTCAACATTTCAAAGCTCGATGAATTCTATTTTCAATCCCTTCCTTAGAAAATTTGTTTTAGTAATTTTTGATGAAATACTAATCTACAACAAATATTGGGAAGAAAATCTACAACATGTTGAAAAAGTATTACAACAATTGGAAGAGTTACAACATTATGCAAATTCTTCCAAGTGTGACTTTGGGGTTCAAGAAGTGGAATATTTGGGTGATATTGTATCTCATGAAGATACAAAAGTGGACCCTAACAAAACTAAAGCTATGAGGGAATGGCCAATTCTCAAAGCCTTGAAGAAATTTAGAGGATTCATAGGATTGAAATGTTATTACCACAAGTTTGTCAAGAATTATGGTCAAATAACAATGCCTATAATAGGAATATTAAAGAAGGAAGAATTTTCTTGGACTGAAGCAACAACCAAATCTTTTAAGGAGGATATGTGTACAACTCCCATCCTAGACACACACAACATTACAAAAATATTTGTTGTGGATTGTTATTCCTTGGGGCATGGAATTGGTGCAATTCTAATGCAATAAGGAAGGCCCCTTACCTTTGAAAGTATCCAAATTAAAGGAAAAATATTATTAAAACCATTTATGAAAAAGAAATCTTGGCCATACTACATGCAGTTTAGAAATAACATCCTTACCTAATAGGAAGACACTTTGAAGTAAAAACAGATCATGATAATTTGAATTACTTCTTGGAGAAATGAATATATTCAAAAGAGAAACAAAAATGGGTTACAAAGATTCTAGTTTATGAATTTTGAATTATGTGCAAAAAAGGGAAATACAATGTTGTGGAAGATTCCCTTTCAAGGAAATAAGAATAAATAAAAGTTGAACTTTGTGTTATTTCTATTCTGCAATCTGATTGGGTGGAAGAAGCAAGAATAGAATTTAAGCAAGATCAATAGGTAAGCAATATCATTCAATAACTACAAGATAACTCCAGTTCATTAGATAATTTTGTATGGAAGAATGATTTTATATGGTATCAAGATAGCCTATATTTATGTAATAATTCCTAACTCAAACAAAAGGTCCTTCTGGAATTGCACACCTCCTATAGGAGGACATTCATGATTCTTGAAAACATACCACTATATCAAGAAAGATTTTTTCCAGGAAGGTCTTAAAATTGATGTTCAAAAGTTTGTGTCTGAATGTTTGGTCTTCCAAAAGGATAAGTGAGAGACAAACAAGATGTCAGGTCTCCTACAACCATTAGCTATACTAAGTCAATGTTGGAAAGAAGTTTCAATGGATTTTATTCTAGGTTTACCCAAATATGAAGGAAACACTGTCATCATGGTAGTAGTGTATCGACTGACAAAGTATGCCCATTTTTTCTCTCATTCACATCCTTTTAAAGAAAGTACAATAGAAACAACATTCATGGAAATAGTTAAAAAGTTACATGGAGTCCCTGATATTATTGTAAGTGACAAAGATCCAATCTTCACAAGAATTTTTTTGACCAGATTATTCCCTTGTTTGATTACTCATTTGGATCACAACTAATCTTACCATCCTCAATCCTTTTCCCAAGGCTATTCCCAAGGGTGAGGTAAGAGGCAGATGTTCAAAGGTCTATTCCCAAGTCTGATTTCCCAAGGCTAGTCCCACCAAAGGCTAATATGTATGAGGCATAGTTTTCAAAAAGGAGATTCCCGAGGCATAGGTCTGAATCTGAGGGTCCAAAGGAAGAGTGAAAGGATTGAGGGCAGTGTCACTATCTGCTGTGCAGTTCCAGTCAGTGGCAAGCCGTGATTGGTCAAGTAATTTGTAACACATGATGCATGTATTGTTGGTTCATTTCATTGTTGCACCTCATCACTCACTAATGTACTTTTGGCGTTCGGGAAAATTCAGATTGTGTGGCGTGAGATACACTTTCCCAATTTAGCCAGTTTCTGAAAAATGAACTAGGGGGGCTTTCTTTTCGAGTCAAGATAATAAAGAAAGTCGGGTGTATCTTAGGAGTGAACTGGGTCTTGCCTTTTTTTGGGAAGGAAAAATGATATTGTGAATAAATTTCTAGAAGGATATCTTCGTTTATTTTCATATCATAAATAGACACAATGGTTCAAGTGCTTGGCCTTGGAATAATGGTGGTACAACACATCCTTCCATCATAAAAAAGGTCCCCATTTATGGAACTTTATGGATATCATCCTCCACCCATCACATCACCATTGAAAGGGATCACAAAGGTTCAATCAGTGGAGGACCACATAAGGCACCAAGAAGAGGTTCTCAAAATATTGAAGGAAAACTTGGTTATGGAACAAAATAAGATGAAACAATAAGTTCATGAACATCACAATGGAAGATAATTTGAAGTGGGGGATTGGGTATCTTTTTGGATAAAACCATATAAACAAATTTCCCTCAAGAAACAAAAGAAGGATGATAAATTAGGACCCAAATATTATGTCCCCTATAAGGTGTTGCAAAGGATTGGAAGTATGGCATACAAATTAGAGTTACCTCCATCTTCATGGGTGCATCCAGTATTCCATGTTTCTTGCTTAAATAAGGTAATCGACAACAATATCCTAGTCTAAAATATTTTAACAGAGATTAATGAAGAAGGGAAAATCATACTCGAACAAAAAAAAATCCTTGAAACAAGGATTAAGCAACTGAGAAATCGATCAATTATTGAGTACCTTGTCAAATGGAAGAACCTACCAATTGAAGGGATGACATGGGAAGATGCGTTCTTCATGAAAAAACACTTGCAGTTAGTCAAGTGTTGAGGAAAATACATGTTTGAAGGGGAGGGCCATGTTAATCCCTATACAAATCCCCATTTTATGTATAAAATCCCTTATTGATCCCTATATATTGAGCTATTACATTTCTGGTGCTATGTTTGTGTGTTGGTTAGAACACTTCATGGCACACTTTCATTAATTGTACCCTTGGTATCCTATATAAATCAAGGAGACATATCCTTAGGATAATATTATCTCATCTCATGTTATATTCTGAATTGGATATATTGTAAAAGTAGGTTTCTCCTCAAAGTGGACCATATTGATTGACTTTTTATCATTTTTAAGGCATTGGATCATAATAGGGGGAGAGATAGAG
>SNQJ01S0011557.1:138104-152126 GCA_010110895.2 Picea sitchensis
AGAAATCAAATCTTTTTGTTTCAAAATTTTCACTAAAAGAAATAATGAACTTTCTTAAAACAAAGAAACCCAAACTAAAAGTTTTCTTTTAAAGCGAACTATTTAGAAGAAATCTGATCTTTCCCCAAACAATTCTAAAGAAAACACATGCTTTGTAATTTAAAGACACTCAAAGAAAGAGACTAATCCTTCAAAACAAAACAAAGCAAAGATGGTTAAAAACAACTCAAAGAATGTCAAGAAGACTGTAAACAGATCAAGATAGGCTCCAAAAGTTCAATCCAGTTGTTCGAAGCAAATCTGGGCATCAAAAAATGACAAGACCCAATCCAAAAAATTTTACAAACAAGTTCACAGGCTGGTAGTGTATTACAGTGCGAGAATCAAAGATTCTCACAGGCTGAACAAACGTTGACTGCGAGGGGTTCGCACTGGACTTAACACCAGGGTGAAAACTCAGGTGTTTCTCGCAGACAACTAAAGGGTATAGTGCGAGAATGCCTGTAAACAAACAAAAATTTGAAAAAGGACTAAAATTGAGTGAACTTTCATATCCAGAGAGTCTGGATGGATCTCCCATAGACTTAGAGACCAGAAAACAAGCAATCAAAGAAAGGGAAACTAGACTAACTAAGAAACAATCCGTTCCCCAGTGGAGTCACCAATTTTGTTATCAGACTAATTGGTAGGTGCGGACACTAACTAATCTCCCTAGATCCACCTATATCTAGAACAAAACACACCAGAACATGACGCTTTCCTTAAGTTTTAGATATTGAATTTACTAACTAAAGAGGGATGAGTGACATACCCTTTAAATGTCGCTTCCTCTCGCCATCGCCATCCTAGCTCCATTCCAACGCTCATATAATGATGATCCTGCAAAAGAACGCAACCAACCTAAGTGATAGCAATAGCATAAACTCAATATAAACCTATGTATGTGATCAAGGAATCATACAATAAAACACAACAAGATTTATTGGAAAGAATCATATTACTGTATCATATTAAATGTGAAAGAGAGATTACAACCATGGCCTTGATGTCGTAAGGCCCCTTCCAACTATCCTTCATTCCCCACACACTTTCACTCCAAGAATTCTGAGAGCACAGATCTAATAATATTCACAATCTATCTTGACAAAGCAAGTCTCAAAGCCACTCTAACCAAGCTAAGCCAAATCCAACTTTGCCAATCTAAGCGCCAAAGCTCAAAAGCTCCAAAGCTCTATCCAATCCAAGCTAATCCTAAAAGCTCCAAAGCTAACCAAAGCTAACTTTCTCCATGAGAACTCCTCTCCTTTTATAAGTTGAAAAGGATAAGGTGAGGAGGTTAGGATGATCCCACTAAATCATGAAAGCCAGTAAGATCCAAACCATTCGGATGCCACCTCACCATAGAAGTTTCTCCTTCTAGAAGATTCGAGAAAACACTTGTTTTTCCCACGTGTAAGCATTATCGCACCCTACCTATAGAGCAACCTGCGAACATCTCACACCCTACCTATGGTGCAACCTGCGAGAATCAGGCATTCTCTCACCTTGCCTATATAGCAACCTGCGAACTTCCTTTTTTTATAAGGTTTTTACATAGGAAAATGCAACTTCTTTTCTCAGGAAAAGTTCTTCTCCCTTCTTTCTTTAGGAATTCAGGCCACTGACCCCTCTAAAGGCAACATATAGGTTTACATCATTAATGGTCATAGGGATGACAAAAATAATGTGTAACAGGGACCAACTCGAATTTATTTGTTTCTTCGGAACCCATTCCATATTTCATTTTGGTACCAAGTCATTCCTTTCTCGCTCAACAACAAGCTCTCGTACGCTGATATAAGGCTGATCCATGCTCCTGCCTGTCGAAATGAATGAGTAAAGGTAAGATCTTATATATGTATAATATATGTCTAGGGTATGGTCGTATCATCTCGATCAAGATCCGGTAATTGCTCAAGAGAGGTCGCGAACGGTGTGCGAAACTGGGGTGGGTGATTGGGTGGTTTCCTAAACTAATGAAGGTATTCTGTATTCGACCCTGAATCCCATAATGTAGTAGGGAGTCTCATCGGCTAACGAAAGCTAATGTCGTTCGGAGTTCCTTCTAACCAGTATGACTTATTATCTTCGGCTAATGGGACTGTAATTCCGTTCTGTGTGTAACTCTCTTTTGGCTCCCGCTAATGTCGTACGTCTAATCGTTTCACGTTCCTGATTAAAGGTTTCTAACTCTTCGACTAAGATCTTGGAAGAATGTATATAAAGGAACTATTCCAAGGGATCTAAAAGGAAGTTCTATATTACTATATTAATACGATGTTATGACGATGCAATAATGACATATAATACATAAAGGATAAATAATTCTCCTTAAGAGTCACCCAGTATTGGGTATTCAATTCAATGATATGAAACTGTATGGTAATTCCGGGTGCTGCTAGCTAACTAGCTAATATGAAGAGTAGCTAATCTGTTATACCGGCTCTCTATCGGCTCTCCCTCCAATAATATCACTCTGGTACCGGCTCTAATCTCTCTCATCGCCCATCTCGCTTTGGGACCTGGTGTAATCTTGCTCATCGCCCATCTTGTCATTGTTTGACCTACTTTCATTCATCTAGCTGTGGTACAAGCTGACTGCTCTGGGCCAGGTCTTGAATGTAACTCATAAGGGGGTATGTTGAACCAGTCTAATATGTTATATGGCTGCAGGTCCCGATCTGCCCGATATGTTGTATTTGCATGAACTGTGTATTCGGTCTCCATCCGTCTGACCTATGTGCTTTTCTGAACTGGGTATTTAATCTCCATCCATCTGACCAATATGGGTGATTTTTTGAATAGTGAATTCCGTACCTGACCTTCTATTTCTAGTCCCACCAGTTTCACTTCGAGATGGATTCGCGTGAATAGAGAGCCCCGAGTCAAGCCGGAAGGGAGGAACCTAAAATCACCTTGTTCCTATCGTTACTGATCCTAGGCACATGGACTTATACCGAGTACTCCGAATGTGTACATAGGATGAGCTAAGTGCATAGATTGGTTCCAACATCTCTAGCCTTTCATAGCTTTAAACAGCTCCGCTCTAGTAGAGTTTGGCTGATCTTGTTTCTGGATTGATCTTGATCCCTGGAAGGGAATTGGTCAATCTCCCTCTCCCTCGACAACCTAATGAATAAGTGTGGTTGTTCGATTGATCCTGATAGGGTTAGCTGCTTCCTCTCCCCCCTCCTCCTCTCGGACTTAATACCCACTTAGTTCTTGGATTTCAAACCCAATTCAATCTATTAATTAGAACCACCTCCCTCTCGGAGTTCACACCCACTTGTTCATACTTGTAAGGCAAGGATATGTCTTCTATGTTGAAAATGATGACATGTGTCCGCTCAGGTCCCACTCTCAACATCACACAGGCTCTTTTCCTCCCTTTAATGGGCCCCAAAGCCCCTTGATATGCATCAATTGCTCATCGTTGTAGGGTTTTGAGGGCTTATCCCCTCTTTCATACTCCTCAAAGGTTCGCTGTAATGCTGGACGTAAGATCTGAGGATGATCTGATGACATGCGCACTCCAGTCTAACAACCATAATATTTTCATTTGGGAGTGCACATTGGTGTTGTGTGTCCTTCTGTCATCATCGTGACATCATGTGGGGCCCTTCCCTTATCGTTCATGCGTCAATGTTCCTTGTAACATGCTCTCTCTTCACTGGATGAAGGGTCCTCTTGTGGGTGCATGGTCTATTTCCATCTCATTATCTCAAAGCCAATCCTCGATTATGACGTAGTCTCTATCCTTCATCCTTCTCTGCAACCGTCCAACATCTGTCTCCCTCGATAAGTGGTTTTCCCCTCAATAAGTACTCTAAAACTACCCCATTCACATAACAGGAAATAGGGAATAAAACAACTACCCATAGGTGAGTTCTAAAACCACTGCCCAAAAGTGGGTTGAAACAATGGCCCACTGGTGAGTGGAAATAGAGGATAAAGAAGCATAAAAGAGGTGAAAAATAGGTAGGAAAGACAGAACTAAGGGTGGGTTGAAACAACTGCCCAAGAGGTGGAATCCTGGTTGAGGTGCCAGAGGTAGAATCCCGGTTAAGGTTTCATAGGTGGAATACTGGTTAAGGTGTCAGAGGTAGAATACCAGTTGCACTCCTTCACCAGGTAGAATACCGGTTGTGCTCCTTCACTAAATGGAAGACTGGTTGAGGTGGAAACTGGGAAGAAATGCGTGGAAACGTGAACTAAAAAAATAAAAATATGTCTCCTACAGAGTTATCTGTGTATGAAGGTCTCGGCATGAGTATCCTACAGAGTTGTTTTCATATGAACATGAAGAAGAGGTCTCGGTATGAGTGTCTCACCATGAAAAAGAAATCAGCAAGAGGAAATAGATAAGAGCCCATAGAATCTATTGAGTCAACGAATGGATTCACTAGATCAACTACTTTATCGACTGAATCTACTACAGAATATACCCAAGCTCCTATATATGATGCTACCTTAACCTATACTTCTGAATTTGCTACTTATAGTCTTGCTTTTGGTTGGGATGCTTTAACGTGTGCTTTAGGTGCATTAGCCTCTGCCCTAGCCTATGCTCCTGCTCCTGTCTCTTATGCTTCAACTGGATCAACAGCTGTGCTAGATCACTGGAATCAACAGAATCAACAGCTCCCCCATTCAGGCATGCATGGATTACTCACTTCTAACTTAAAATCCACATGAGCTAACATGGTGTTGCTAAGGTCCAAAAGTACGGCACGAGCGGTGTGATTAATCATAAACCAAAGAACCAATTGAAAGCTATGAATTGCATGTAAAAGGTTGTCTTCGTTCGGCTATGTAGACTATAGTTTCGAGAGAAGAATGGCATAGAACAAGACTAAGAAAAATAAAACTTATATCATCCTTTCATTGCTTGCTTCCGAAAAATGGAGGATACCCCAAGTAATATGTCTTGGTCCAGGACTGAGAGAGACCACTCAGATGACCCCAATACGAACAGGAGATGCGGCATGGACTTGCCATCTTATTCTATACTCATCTTTCTCTGGGCATCTTGAGTGAGTTCGCCTAAGCATACTCTACCCCATAGTTTACCCTACAGTCATCTCACTGACATGCTCATGTCAATTGAAAATCCCAGGGAAACATTGGGCTTAAAGAATGCATGGATTCATGGGTAACATCGTGTGGTTTCGGTATGAACAGAATGTCTCCACATCTCTCCACTCTTAGGCCATCGATTGCATTAGTGGTCGACAACCTTCGAACCATAACTCCCAAAACCAGCAGCCCGCCCACACCTACACCCATCGGATCTCATCGGATCATCCAGAACTCATGTCAGAGAGGAAAAGGAAATGAAAGGAAGGGAAAGGTCAATCTCTAAGTCTAACTCTCTACATATCTCATCATCCATGTCGTACATAAGAAGAGAAAGGCCAAACAAAAGTAGGTAGAATGAATGAAAGAAGGATAGAGGATATGGGGGGGGGGGTATTAGAGGAAAGAGAAACACTCGCGCGAGAGAGGAGGGAAACATGGAAGTTCCTCATTGCAAAACGAATCATCATGAATTCATTAAGTCATAAAGTCAGTACTCCTCATTTCACGACTCATCATTAATAAGTAAGTCCTCATCATTTCATCACTTATCAAACCTCATCATTTCATCACCACTCATCAAGTTTTTTGACTTTTCATTCAGTAAGTTACACCTGCTATGAAGTTAGTTATGCCTGCTGTTATGATCAGAGAGCTACAAACAACCCTGATTATATTATTTACGAGCTACCTTATCTTCTTTACGAGATACCAACGAAGAATAATCAGCAAGAAGGATTAGAATTAATTCAATCACAACAACAACAAAACGAAGATCCATGCGAAATAAGATCCATCAATCAGTCGATCGTATCAGGAACATTGCTACATTTTTAGGGGGTGTGTAGATGTTCATCATTGCGAAGTGGTTAGACAGGAACTTCGGGTGGTATACGTTTGACATAGACAGGCTGCAGTGAGGAATGATGGGAACAACGACATGTGGTTCTCGAATCTATCTTGTTATTGCTGGCTTGGATAACTTTATATATGATGTGTTATTTGAAGCTTTTTCTTGGCCTTATTCGATAGATTTCACAGAGAGAACCCATGCTGTCTTAACCCACCCTCCTCCTTATTATGTAGTTGTGGGATTGTTCTCATCATGTAGAGGAATTCAGATCAAGACGAAACTCTATAGAAGCAATCCTAGAAACCTTTTTATTCAATATGATTTATCAATCCATTTCAGAGGAGCTCCATAGTATCATGCTCTTTCTCTATAGTTTGAGTAGGAATTAGATTAGAGTTCTTAGATTTAAGTTGAAGTAGGAATTAGAATAGATCCCTTATGAAGAGTTGAGCTGGGATTCAAAGCAGGATAATCAGACCTATAACACTATAGAAGCAGGATAATCAGGCATGTAACACTAGAGAAGACCCTCTTTCAGGATTCTATTTCTCTTTAAGTCTTAGATTTAGAGATTTAAGTATTCTATTTCTCTTTATGTATTCTATTTGTATGAGTTGGAAGTATTAGATTTAGATTAGGAAGAGGAACCAATACTAATTAAGTACCTTATGTAGAAAGACTAGTTAGTATCTGATGTAGAAACACGTCGGGACTCTCTTGAATAAAACACTAGTAACTCTATTTCATCTTTGCTCCTTAGGTTAGGTAGGAAAGCTTAGGAAAGATACAGTCTCTTTAGGAAGGAAGGTCTTAAATAGATTACTCCTACTTAGATTCTTATATTACTCCTACCTTAAATATATTACTCCTACCTTAAATTATTAGATTACTCCTACTTAGATTCTTATATGTCAGTAGGTAGTAAGTCAGGTAGGTATGCTATAAAGAGATAGGAACAGTAGAACTAGACCTAATCTCAAACTAAGTCCTAATCTAAACTCACCACGTAAGCAACCTAGAACTCAGTACTCACTCACTCACTAACCTCAAACCACTAAGTATAAAGAACAAGTAGAGGAAATCCATAGAACAAGTCTAGCTCCTTATGTTGGTATTGCTTCCTTACTCTAGCTCTTAATGAATCCTTTATTACTCTAGCTCTTAATGAATCAAGGAATTTCCTATAAATATATCTTTCCTCAAAACTCTTGTTTCGTTGGTCGCCTAATCCTCGCCTTTGGAACTCAAAGATCCTGCTTGTTACAACTTCTCGATCCTGCTCCTGCTGGTTACAACTTATAGGGGCCCCAGGTCACAACTATAGGTGCACCTCGTCGCTTAACTCAAGAAATGATGGGCAACTAGACCAACAACAACAACCAAGGGGAGGGACACTAATTATGTGAGGCTATTGGCTACAACACAACAACCACCATCACCACCACCACCGAGCAAAACAACTTGCAACACACAACTTAGATTCTCCATCACCTTACCACTCCCCAAACTTTATCCACTATAGTTACCTTCGGGGCTGGTACAGGGAGAGGGAATACTTTTTCTCTAGCCCTTACACCTCAGTTTAGGTTGGCTTGACCATAGGATAGCAGGAGACCAGGAGCCCAAGGAGCCCAATTAGTTCACCTCTCAAGCCCCCGCCCCAAAAGAGTCTTACGTGTCCTAGCAGCCCAATTATAAAAAAGGAGGAACAAGGGAACAACCCTTGATTGTTATTAGGTGTGCTGACTCCTTCCTATGCTCTCTTTGTTTCCTATGGCATCCATCGAACGAAATCCATCAACGTACGCATGGTCCCCTCCCTATATAGTATGATGCTTCATGCAGATGCTATGCACTAGGTTCTAGAGCTGTCCCACAAACAGAGATTGAATTCACCAAACACGGGTTTTTAATCAACACATAGTAAGAACACATAGATGGCTAATCAATAGGCCACATCCACTCCAGGAACTCAGTTCTAGATCTCTAAAAAAGGGGGCTTAACAAGCAAAGAGACAGGTTCGTACACCTTACGGCTATAGTAAGTGGCTCTGTCGACTATTACATGCTTATTCATCTCGTGTTATTCAGTACCCCTAAGATTGATTTGATTTGAGTATGGAGTTTAGTGCCCTGCTAGCTTAAGAGGACCGGTCTCTCATGGGTGACTGATGTGGTCATACTATGGTCAATAGTTCTAGTCAATTATCCCGGCTTGTTCTGACTTAGTCGTAGAATGGTATGGCACTTACTTGAAGGGTTGGGTCAGGGGCAATATCGGGCTTTGAGACGATGACTACGGACAGTGGGAAAGGGTTCTCCTTTTTTCTTTGGAGACCTTGTTCGCGGCTAGGTGGAGCTTATTGAACCTTTCTCACTATCTATCTATATGAGATGAGCAAGTAGCTATAAACTAAACCTAGATTTCCCACATCATTAATTTCCCCTCGAATAATGCCTGCTAATGATCTGTCTTTATAAAAGATATTATGATCGATAAGGCATTCTCTCTAGCTTGGGGGTGGGTGGGGTGCGATGCTGAAGAATAATAATTACATATATTAAGAATGTGACTTTATTTATGCCCATCCATCGATCAAGAAGACCATTCAAAAATCATGGTAAAATGCAACATCCTGGGAATGGCATTTCCCATGGCCTAGGAAAAAAAGCTATGCCTGCCTTTCCACTCATGCCTGTGTGTGCCTGCCTTCCCACTCCTGTATGTGCCTACCTTCTCACTCCAAGAAAGAAGCAATTCTGGCACCTGGGTTGACTTACTTGGCTTGGAGGGGGGTCTAGCTTGGGGGGAAATGCATTAATTGACTCATCGGGAGGAGGCTGGCCTCTCTGGCTTGCTTGGAAATGAACAGGACCCCTCCTCCCAATCGGTAAGTAGGCGTGCCTAATAATCATTAAGTACTCCGCCTCTTACTTACGAGCATGCCACTTCCTGGGCCTATGCCAGATGAACTACTTGAGGGAAGGTTAAGGCAGAGTTCCCCCCATAACCCGCTCCAACCCCAAGTGATATCTAGGCTAGGGGGGAACATGCCATGAGTGCCCCCCAATCATACCCTGCTTGAGGGAAGGCATGTAAAGGCTTTGCCCATAGGGTAAAAGAAGGGTAGCATGCGCGCTTGCCTATAGATAGCACAGTAGGCCTAAGTCATATAGCGCCTAGCCCCTCCCTTACCTTATTTCTCATCAGGTCCTATATCCTTCTAAAACTAAGGCCCAAAATGGCTCTAGGAAAGTCTATAGCTCCGATCCCCACAGACAGGCAAGAGTACTAATAATTCTTTCGGGGCATGCCAAATTACTTATTGGGAAAGCAGAGGTCCCATCAGTCAAGCAAAATTGCATAATCCTAATTTATCTACTTTAGATACAGGTTAGAGAAGTGTAGGTGTGCGTAACAAAACACATTATTGAAAGCGTCACTATCCCAAGATTTTGAAGGGAAAAAATAGGAGAACCCCACTCGTCCGTATAGGAGTCATGATTTTGGGCCTTAAAACCCCACCCCAGCCGCCAGATAGGCATGCATAAGACCTCCCATCTAGCCAAGCCAGAGAGGCTAGCAATAGTACTTCTTCTTGGGCATGCCTTTCACTTGTATTTACCCAGTAAAAAAAGATCAGTCAGATCACTTTCGTTCTGGAATGATAGTAGGGCCTGGTTCCATTGTACTGGTCAGGTGTAATTAGTTTTGTCTATAATTTCAGACTAGATTTACCGCGCCCCTTCCCCACCCCTTTAAATTTCGAAGCATTGGATCAAGTTGCAGGGAAGTAGGCCTATTCGTTCACTGACGGATTCTCAGGATACCATCCGACACGAATCACCGAAGAGAAAAAGATGACAACTTTCGCAACGAAGTGGGATTCCTATGCTTACAATGTTATGTCATTCAGTCTGAAGAATGCCCCAACAACCTTCTCTAGGATAGTCATAGCAGCCTTCAGGGAATACATTCATAAGTTCCTAGAAGTTTCTTTGGATGACTGGACCGTTTACAGTCTCCTGAAGAACCATGTTGCAGTGTTTCAGCTGATGTTCGAGAGGTGCCGACAAATGCAGATCTCCCTTAACCTAAAGAAATGCATATTCTACACACCATTTGGGACGCTGCTGGGAAATGTTGTTTGTAAGCAAGGAGTGCTAGTAGACCCAACTAAAATAGCTACCATTGTAATTCATGATACCAAGTCTGCTCGTGCCCCAAGCTACTAAAATGTAAGAGGAAGGGTCGATCAAGAGTCGTCTTGCAGAATTTATGGGGTTAGAGGAAGACAAATTCTTAGCCCAGTACCATCAAACGATCGGGAAGTCACCCCAGAAAGCATGGCATGATCGCCACATCAAGAGGAAATAATTTGACAACGGCGAATTGGTCCTGCTTTACGACAACAAATATCAAAGGCACCCATTGTAGAAGCACTGGTTGAACTAGCGCCTCCATCATATCCACCAATAGTATATCCACCTTGTAGACGCGAAGATGACCCACTAGCAGAAGAGTAATGGCCATAGCCACGACACCCCTTCCTATTATTGGATTACCCCCCACCAAAGAACCCAATGATAAGGGCACTTGATGCAAGGGAGAGTAGTTTATCCCTTCGGGAATTGGTGACCTACCTGCACCTTTGACCTTCCTGGTCCAATGTGTGTGGAAAATTCATGCATAAATAAAATGTATGTATAGATGAGCATAGATAGTGGAACTAAAGAGTTGCAAAAGAGTAGGCATATGGTGAAGGCACACTATTCGGGGGTCTCACTTTGCTCAATGGCATCCCCTCCTCATAGTAAGTTCATGGATTTTAGGGCTGTAAGTTTCTATCAGAGTTCAAAGTGGGGACAATGCTGGATGTTAGGAGAAGACCCAACCACCTATATGGGGGATAAATAGCATCCCCCCCTCATAGTAAGTTCATGTTGATATGCCCCCCTAATTGAGAATTCATGTATTTATTGTAATTGCAGGCACCTCAAAATAAGTTAATTTATTGATGGAAGGAGCAGGCAATGGTTCTGGTTGGGTTGCTGCTTCAACCTGTGTGAAAGAATGGGGAAATTCAATGTGAAGCTTGAACCAACACCTCCATAAAGAATAATAAAATCACAATTAGAATTGACCGTGTCTAGGGTATTACAAGGGGACTTGTGTCCTCATCAGGTAGCAAGGTAGGAGGGTGAGGAGTGCTAAGGAAGGTTGGCAAGGAGATTTGAAGAATAAGACTAGGAGGTGACGGGAGATGAATCTTTATTTCACTCTAAGGTGCTAATTTGGTATTAGAAATCAACTATTACAGCATAATTATAAAGGATAGTAACACGTNGGGGGTTTCCTCCTAAAACCCATAAGCCGTTTATGAATATCCCATTTCAGTTTGATACCCAGTTCCTGCATCTTTAGGTCAATAATAAGGTTGTTGTGGATTCAGTTGATCTTGATCCAGTAGATCGAGTTGACCAAGTCCCAAAGGTGGAAGCAGTTGTTGACTCAGATTCTGTTTATCCAGTCGCCCTTTATTCTGACCTAAATACGCAAAAGTAGCATTTGACCCAGTCAAACCACTAGCAGGAGAGGGAAAGGCAGTAGCATCTTTACCAGTGGGAGGTTCGCCAGTTTCAGTTCTAGACCAAAAGCCAGAAGTCGAACACGGGGCACCAAAGTTACATGTTACCCTTTCTCAATAAGTATATACCATATCACAGCGTTCCCTCCCTTCCTCTCGTTTGATCCCGGCATAAGTAACAAAGAAAATACCACAGTAAGCAAAGGTAGTTTACCACTTACCCCGCCCGGCAAACCCACATCTGAGTAAGCATCGAGAAAGACAGGAGTCAATGTCTCTCAATCTCTTTTAAATCAATGTAGTGCTATTTTATCACTCAAGTTGTTCACAAATATTACATAGGTAGGTGTGTTCGTTAAAGGCTTTTCCTAGTTCTGCTGAAAGGAAGGAATTGACTCGGTTTACGAATTGGTTCTTATATAAGATGCACTCTAACAACAATCGATGTAGTTGGTGGAGATCTGTAATCTCCACGACGACCTAAAAATTTGCATTAACTAAAAGTATTAAAAGGTTGATAGGCTATACATGGATGTGTTATGAAGGTGTTTGACTATCTTGAGGTGTTCAATTTAGAGATATGATGAAAATTTCTGCTATTTGCCCACACATACAAACATATGCTTCCTAAATCTAGGTGTTCAGACGAGGAATCCCTCTTTATTCAGATTTAGGAATGTTTCTACTTGCCTACTTCATTTCGACTCTTTTTGTCTACCTATTTATTGAATTAGAAAAAACTCTATTCCACTTGTGGCTTGGAGTTATTAGMCACTTTTGTTTTCTTTAGTGGAGGATAGACACATAGTGTGACACACATATACATMTATTTTTATTTGTAGGTAACCTAGGTTATCATGAGTTAGTCAGGATGGGAATCCTCATTTTCTTCCCTTATAAACCTAGAACCTGTCGYTGCATCACCCAACATACCRTGGTTATATTGAAAGGATTTCATAACCCCTATCACTTTTTKACTAGAGAAGCTATCTATCAGGGAGGTCATGACCTTAAGGTTAGGTCTTCTCAAAACCCTAAGCCAACAACCTATGATTGTGGAATGAGCACTACACATATGTAATTGTATTGCTAGTTTATATTATATGTATATTTTACATTACTAGAGTTCTTCTACACACTTGGACTTGACTTGGTTACATCATCCATACCTCACAGGAAGTAGGCTACCTATTGTGAAGGGGTGAGGTAATACCTCATTCCTATGAAAAACTAGTGAGCAAGTATTGGATGATCCCATGAGGTTAGTTCTCCCGGTCCCTAATGGATCTAGTTTTAGAATCTTGTTTTCATCCATCTTATTTATTCTATTAGTGTAATCTCCTATAGCCCATTGCTTTGAACCCTCTACCGGCTTAGTTTTTTGTCCCATCTTGCAAGGGAATTGTTTTTGCCTATGATGCTTTATTGAGTGTGCACAACACTAGTGAACCCTTCTTTCCAACACCATTGACTCTCCCTTTCAGCCTTTTTCCTAGAGTCGTGAAGTGTTACATTATTGAGGGTACCTTGTTAAGGAGATAGCATGCCCCTTATGTAGCACGTATACCTTAACAATGCACGTATCTCTTTAGTGAACCTGATGTGAACCAAACTTCTAATTGTTGGGTTTTATTATTTCTTACATCCCTATCTTCACAGTTAGCTTCACTGCACATCCCTTTGGTGAACTTGACGTTCACATATATGCTCTTCACTTTGTTTCTTTTCAGCCTTCCTCTCGAAGAAGCGGGAGAAGCTTAAGCGGATGCAGAATCAAGAACAGAATCGGAAGTGGACTCATAAGAATAAGAATATGGATCAGAGGAAGAAATGGATGCTTCTTCATCAGAGCAGAAGTGATGCTGGAAGGGAAGTAAGTTGTGGAAATCGCGCACCTTGTCTAGAAGATATGGATGGTAGCGGCGTTTTGTTTCCGTCCCTATGGGGGGAGCCAGTAGCTGGTGTAGGATAGGAGGGTGAACCGGGCTCAGGACCTAGTCCGCCTTGCCTGCCTGCCTTCCTGTGAGAGCGAAGATAGGTGGCTGCAGTACCGGATTTGGGATAATCTAAGTAAGATTGTCTCTTAGCCTAGGAATATAACTTATTAAGATGGTTGGTCTAGCGCCTGCCGGCAGATTGAGGGGAAGAAAGAAAGGGGACCTTACCTTCGCTATCTCTTTGAGGGAACCAAATAGAGGGTGAGTAAGCGAACTCTCGACCGGCCCCCCACCAAATAAGTAAATTGAGGAATAACCTTACCTAGCTAGAAGGTAAGTGAGAACCTTACCTGAGCAGAGCTAAGTTAAGAACTTTCAGGACCTGTCGATTGAGGTTATCCCAAAATGCACTATAGATCTACGTTTCGTTTGTGTAGGTTATACCGAAAATGAGGAATGCTGAGGGGAATCAATATTAAGGAGAAGATAGATATGACGGCCCTTTCTTCCTTCTTTCCCGCCTATTTTT
>SNQJ01S0011557.1:197480-212301 GCA_010110895.2 Picea sitchensis
TTTCAACTCTATCTCCCTTTACAATAAACAAGTATTTGTTTTCCTAGATCCATTAGTCCTCCAAGGAATAACAATAAAATAATCCTCTCAACAACTTGCTTACTAAAAGTAGCAATGAGTTTGTTGAGATCCACAATTTCCTCCAAGAGGTTAGAATAAAATTTCCAAGGAAAACAATACAATAATATCCTCAAGAAACTAACTCCAATAGACAAGTCAAACAATAATAAAAAATGGAGTTAGTTAGCAACCATGACCAAAAATAGAGCTAGATAATGGGGTGCTCGCTTTTGTTGAGGGTTAGACTATGTAACAATCTTCAAAAACAATAGATAGATCCTTATCCACGTGTCAGTCCAAGTCTTAAAAGGTAGGACGTCCTCAATAAATGGCATAAACAACCTCCTTGAATCAATCTATGACTAAGTCCTCATGATGTGTGCCAAATAACCAAATCTAGCCACACTTGTGGCTTCCGTGACCAAGGCGCCCCATAAATTGAGATGAGACATGTGCAATAAAAGCTCCATGTGGTACATGTCAATCATCCCAATATGGAAACAATGGTAGAATGTCATATGTGGACATCCTCAACAAGAGGCACAGGAATGTGTGCAAAGAAAACCTCCTCAAGTGGACGTCCTCCTTATCATGATGAAAAGAGTGTAAAGAAGGCCTCAATAGATGGAGTGCTCAACATAGGTGGGCAATAAAACATCAAAGTTCAGGGTCCAAAGCACAACCACCTCCAAAAGATGTGTAACCAACCCTCCAAGTGGCACGTGTGGCTCATAGATCAAGGTAAATGGAGAGGATCTCATAGAAGGGGGTTGACTAGCATAGAATAAACACCATGAACCAAGGGCTAAGTCAATAAAACCCTCCAATATCCTTCACATGTATAGGCGACCTATCTCCAATGACACAATGGCCTCAAATCACATGAAATGCCTCCACATGTGTGCAAATATGAGAGTGCCATGAGAATGAAGAGTATATACATCATAAAGTGCAATTTCATCATCAAAATATAACAAGGAAGCTGGATGCTCTAGCACTGAAGTCCATCTGTGCAACAAGGAGTGGGTTGGCCCCTTCATAGCATGCAAGCTTGAAATACCACGAAAGAATGGAGTGCTCCATGAGAGTGAGTGTTTATCCCATCAAGTATCACCATAAGATCATTATAGACACCTCAAACCCTATGGCACCTATTGATGTTTTACTTATACAACTAGCAGTTACAGTTCTTCTTTATTATTATAATCATTTAACACATTCGCTGCATAAATAAGATCATTGAAAGAAAGGCAATCACATAAACAATAGAGGCACACAGATTATCTTGGGAAACCCTCATGGGGAAGAAAACCCAACAAAAACTTCCTCAATATAGATAGACCAAAAACAAAGCAGAATATCCTCCTCTACTCCTTCACGAGGAAAGAGTAGCGCACTACTTAACTAAGAGATACCAAGAGATAGACCAAAACCCTCCTTTATGTCACCCCCAGTTGCATCAGCTTCTCCTCCAAGACTTGTGCACTTTTTCCTCTTGTTGCAAAGCTCATGAGTGAGTGTGCAAATGAGGTGCTAGCCTCCTTTATAAATAGTAGTCCGACCTCCCTTAATTAGGTCTGGGCTGACCTGTCACTTTACCCTTTTAATTTACATTTAATTGTCAAGGCACAAAAGGGCTGACTTTTACAAAGGCACAATAGGGCCTAATTAATAAATATAATATAATAATATTATTCAACATTCCCTCTTAGGTAGAATATTCTTCGAAGTTACAATATTTCTACACTCCCCCTTAACAAGAAGGGTATTCTATTGACAACATTAATAACAACTGAATGGAATCAATACATCATCAAGAGGAGGAGACATCGTCATCAACATCGGGAACACTGTCTGTCATATCTATAAATCATTGGAAGTTTTTCTCATCATCAACATCGGTAGAAACTGAGCATCATAATCATCTGCAGTGCGGAGCTGGAGTAACATCATCATCATTATCAACAACATGAAGCTGGAACATCAACATCAACAACACAAAGCTAAAACAACGACATCAATGGCAACAGAATGAGACAGGAGTAGCAACAACAACAACAACAACAGTGGGCACTCCGACAGACCGTCCATTCAGACCTTATGGGATATGTCTAGGGATAATAAAATCCCCTAGGATATAAATCCTAACGAGCTGCCACACTACTAACCCCAACAAGTATATATATACATAGGCACTTCGACAGACCGTCCATTTGGACCTTATGGGATTTGTCCAGGGATGATCAATCCCCTAGGATATAAATCCTAAGGAGCTGCCCTGCTGGTGGTCAGGATACCATAGTATTATCAACGTCACTCCCCCTTTCGAGGAAAGTCCTTTCGGACTACACCAAGCTCGTCTCGGAAGTACTCAAACTTCACACGAGACATAGGCTTAGTCAACACATTTGCTACCTGCTCATCTGTGCCAACCTACTGGAGCTTCATAGCTCCCTTCTGTACCATCTCACGAACGTAGTGGTACCGGATCTCATTGTGCTTCGTTTTATCGTGGAACACTGGGTTCTTTGTCATCTTTATGCAACTCTGGTTATCACAAAAGGTCACGGTAGCATCCATCTCTAGGTCAAAATAGACCTGTCAACAACTTCCAAAGCCATATGGCTTCACAACTGGCGGAGCATGCTGTAATGTACTCCAGTTCTGCCGTACTGAGAGCAATACTGGATTACTTCTTGCTTTGCCACAAAGCTATGGCTGACCTCAAACTGAAACATCCTGAAGTGCTTTTTCTATTTGAAGCCCTTCCAGCCCAATCTGAATCAGTATAGCCATACAATCTGAAGTCACAATCTCTAGTATAACAGAGGCCACAGTCCAACGTACCCTTAAGGTACCTCATCACATGCTTTGCAGCTACAAGGTGAACACGTCTGGGCTCCACCAGATATTGACTCAAGGTGTTCACAACAAAACATATATCTGGTCTGGTATTCGTCAGATACATCAACGAACCAATCATCTGTCTGTATAGAGTAACATCAACTATTTTTGACGAAGTATCAACCAATAACTTCAGATTCGTCTCCATAGGAGTGGACATGGTTCTATAATCCATCATGTCGAATCTCTTCATATTTTCACAACATACTTTCCTTGACTAAGGAAAATCTCTTCTGGGATCTGCCATACTTCAAGACCTAAGAAATAGTGCATCAGGCCTAGGTCCTCATTTCAAATTCAGCGGCAAGCTTCTTCTTACAATTTATGATGAGCTTTTCTTCATCTCTCAAGAATAAGTCATCCACATATTGCAACAATATAACTGGTCCATCATTCTCAATCTTGAAGTAAAGGTTGGGATCAACTTTACTCTTGGTAAGGCCCAAGCGCATCAAAAAGCTATCAACCATACCAAGCTCTTGGAGCTTGCTTCAACTTGCAGATATGAGTCTTCCTATCCTGTACTTCGAAACCAAATTTTCACATCATGTTGTACCAACCTGGTACACTTGCTCAACTGCAGCTCAATCTGCATAATCATGTGTTGGTTCTATGTGCTTTTTGCAAAGCACTATTTGTCTCATTGCCTGAGAGTATGTCCTCTACTTTTTCTGCAACTGTTCCTTCTGGAACCGGGACTCTGCACCTGCAACTGCTATTTCTGAAGCTGAGGATGACTGTTCTATTCTCACTGTAGTTGCTGAACTCTGAGAGTAGCTCCTCTATTCTATCATGGCAACAACTTCGTCTGAAACTGAGAGTGGCTGATACTAAAGGTAGCTTTTCTTCTTTCATGGAGGTAACTCAATCTCAAATACAGGGATTGCTCCCTCTGAATCTTATACTTTATCAGAATCATGGTTATTTTGACTGTCTTCACGAACACTGGAACTATTTCTTTGATTATTGGAGAAAGTGTCTCATCATAGTCTGCGAACTAGCAAGAAAAGATGTTAAGCCATGCTAAGTAAGCCGATTCTTGGAGATAGATCGAGAAACCGATTTCGCGAGCGAGGGGTTCCCGCCTAACGCAGCAAGGCCAATCGCAAGAAGGGTTTCGGAGGCGGACAACACAACTCATCTAGTCCGAGCTGTAGCCGTCTAGTCCAAGCAACAACCAGAGGAGATGTGTTCAGGGAGCCGGCCAAGGTCAGTAAAGGGAAAGCATCGTAAGAGAGGTCTAGCCAGGTGGAGCGTAGGGGGTCGACCAAGGCTAGTAAATCTAGACACACACTAAGCAAATGTCCCTAATGCGGGTAAACAAAACACATGCCTCTTAAGAAAAGGTGTTAAGCTGTGCGGATGATGCCCAAGAACTATAACGAGGTAAATATGACAGATTAGAAGCCCCCCCCAAACAGGATATCATTCCACCAATAGAAGTACGAGGTAGAGAGGATCAGTCAAACAACTAGCACGAGGAGGTCCGGTTGACGTATGATCAACCCAGGAACGAGCATCGATAGGTATTATCAACCCATAAATAAAACCATAAATAGAAGTACGAGACGAGGTAGAAGCCCAGAGAAGCAAGCTTTAGGGATAAAGGTGAAGGTTAGGTGATCCAAAGCAACTCAAGCGGAAGAAGGGTTAAAGAAAGGAGGCGGGCAGCTTGGGAGCGAAGTATTCTATTCCCAAAAGCCAAAGAAAATAGTAGCATGGGTAATGGGGTCAAGGGAACTCCGTATTAACTCGACTGAACCCCAACAAAGAGTAGTTGTTCCCGTACTGTACCAATGATCTGTTTCTGAGTAGAGGAAGGAGGTCAACCAACAACTAGCTAGGGGGAGGGAGCCATAAGGGTGAGGAAGGCATCAAAGCCCCCAGGTGAAGTTCAATGACGACCCTGCTAGGCCAAGAAGGTTAGGTCGAAAGCAGTTATGCTCAGGTCCAACCCAACTAAAGGTCAAGGGTCAGGGCCAACCAAACTTAAGAAAGGTGAAGGTCAGTGACGACATGTGGAACTACACCAACGACTTATCGCATTCCACTTCTTGCCATAATATGTGATAGGACCTCGGCAAGATTGATCGCCATTCAATGGTTAGGATAAACATGGGTTGGTTTATATCAGGCCAAACAACATACTTGAAGGGATCGGAGACATCAAAGACAGGAGTAGACCTATATATAGAGGTAACCCAACACACATAACAGAGAAAGTTTAGGACAAATCTATAGGGTTGGGATAAGACATGAACCTATCACGGACCGAACAAGATGGGACTGCAGTTGATTCAAGGCAGACGCTTATTAACGCCTATAATACACATCACGAAGGACTGACACCTATATATAGGAAGACCATAAGAGGACGAGTACCCCTTTTGTAACAAAAAGAAGACGGGACAAGACTGAAACGAACAACAGGTGAATAACCCATTACCTCCAGTATGAATTAGATTGCCTTGAAAGCTTATGATAAAGGGTCAATGCACTTGAATAATTCTATTCTATTGGTTTACAATCCTTTATATTAAGAAATTGGGATGTCTCAGCAGCCTTGAGCGACATATAAGTTTCAGTATTGGAAGCGAAAAATATGGTTATGATGGGATTGGCGTTGAGGTCAGGAGAATCTGTTTTCTCGTTAGCTAGACCCATTCCATGTTAGTTGGGTTGAGCCCCGGAGAAAGCGGCCATGAATCTTGGTCGAGTTGCTCCATTCGGGTTCATTGGAAATATCTAGCTAGAACTTGTGGGATGTACATTATTGATATAGAACTTTGGTTAGTGACCCACGAAACCACCACATAGGTTCGGGAGAGGCCTTTAGGTTCGCCCCTTATAGGTTCCATCCACTTCAAATGGCCATTTGCAGGCGTTTGAGAGCCACTTACTGATCCCCCATGGGGATAGGTTCTACCTCTATAGATGGTCTTCCTCTTACTCTGAGAAGGGTTACTCTGATAAGTTCCACCTGCCTCAGGTGTCGCTAACATTCAGGACCTTGGAAAGGCAAGGCCAACGCTTGCTATCATTTGGGAGACCTTCCTTTGTAAAACTAAGGTAGTTAAGGAATCCAGTCACCAACCGCTCAACCAGTAACCAACTGCTCAAACCGTACCTGAGTTACCCACCTAATTTGGTATTGTAGTTATAGTAAGTATCAGTGGTAAATGAAACACTATGGTATTGATTCTTTCCTTCTTACTAGGCTCAGGTTCGTGCATTAAAGGGCAGTCTTATACTCATTATAGATGGTTAGAGACCATCTACCTCGGGCTAAAGGAATAGTTAAAGGGCTAAAGGCGGTTAAAGGAATGGTTATTGCTGAAGATAAGGATGCGTAAAAGCGTTCTTGGGCCCTGCCTTCCTAGAGAGTTCTTATCCGTGGGCCTTATAGGAAAGAAAGAAATAGATAAATAAATTTGATACTTATTTTCTCTTTGGAAAGGAAGGCCAAGAACGTGCGTGGAAAGCCAGCTGACCAATCAGAGGTGGAATACTGATCAGAGGTGTGGGTGTAAAGGCAGCCTTACCGATCATACGCGGGTTAAATACCCGACGGATCATATGACCGATCCCCAGATCCTTTGGAAAAGAAGTTGTCCAATTGTTCTAATGGAAAAGTTGTATAATCATTCTAATTCCTCTAGATCAAAGCCTATAAACTGCATGCACCAACAACTGGCCGGGCCCGTGGTTTAAACTATCCACTGGATAGGATCTTTTTATTTATAAAGTCAGCAAGGGTAGGGTGAAAGTAAGCAAGTAAGGGTAATGATCATTCCCTCTTATTAATGTTAACGCTCTCCTTCGTAACACCATTCCCCCCTAACGAGTTGCTCTAGAACCCATCCAAATAGCAGGAATTCGTGTATCTTCCCTGCTTCTTTCCCCCAGATGGCTGCTCTTTCACCGCCTCGTAACCTARTACTCTGGGATCTATCCTCTCCCAAACCTAAGTAACTAGATAACTTGCTCGTTAACTGCCTCATTCTCATAGCAATTATTAGAGTTATCTCCTTTATGGGAACTAGGAAATCTTTAGTGGTAAAATTTCCTATTTTGTAACCAGAGAGAGGAAAAAGGAGAAAATGCAAAGTTTTAGGTAGATTTCTTTATACTGGCTTGATTTYCGGGCTCGTGCTATTGGATAGGATCTTGTTATTGAGACTGTCTGGGAAGGCCCTGCGGGGCTACCTTCTCTTATGTGCATCTCTTATCTGCTTTATTCCTCGCTTGTCAGAGTTAGTTATTTCCTCCATACAGTTGTGGAGGAAAGAGTCAATTCAGCGCTATCGGTATGTTCGTGAGTGTAAGGAGGGGATAGTGGCCATTGGGATTGGTTCAGTGTGTTCGCTTAGTGAGTGTGTTCAAAGACTAGTTTCACCCAATTCTGAGGAAACAGATGAATCGAGGGCGATTTTGCTCGTGAAAACTTGAGTAGTCATGTCCTTCTTTCTCTAGTGAGTGTAAGGGAGAAAGTTGATCCAAACCAAAGAAAGAGTGACAATCGAGGAGCACTAATGCATTGTAAGTAATGTAGGTAGGGAGGTTTCTCTCTTCCCATGCATGGATATCTCTTTCTACATAGGTAGGCATTCTCTCATTGGAGCCGGTTCCCATAATTAAAAAAAGTGGGTGGGGTATAAAACCTTTGTTCATACCGATCATCGTGCTATTAAGTGTTTAATGAACAAACCAATTACTAAGCCCCGTATTATCCGCTGGTAACTTTTGACTTCTCTTGCAAGAGTTTGATCTAACAATCCTTTGTTCCCGTCTCCAATTTTTCAGGTAAAGAGAGACTTAGTACATAGAACCTTCCCTCGAGAAATACTCTGTAAAGATAACTGGTCCAAATTGACTTTCCTGGCCTACTTCCCTGGGTTGGCCTTAGATACTTGGCCTTGACCTTCTTCTTCTCTTTGGAAGGACCTTATGAGTCATCTGCCCTGTACTTTGATCCTTTACCCTACTACTTAATGTAGCAAAACAAATAAGTAACCGGTTCCGCTTCTGAGCTGATTCTACAGTAAGTTTTATGACATTAATGCATAACATAAATGCCTAAAGCTCTTCCTCGTCGACCTATTTATGTCTTCGTTTACACTCATTCAACCCGGGCTATATTACATAATAAAATATGCATGCTTCACTTAACAATACAATGGGTTGGTCACGCGTAATAGAGCCTGTCAGAGATGACTATAGAGATAGAGATGGCATTGATGCAACCCATTTATGCATCAATCGAGCCATGCGCCGACGTAAGGCAGTAGAGGATTGGGGGAAAGATCGAAGGTTATGGGCTCGACCTAAGGACCCTCTACCGGTGTTTTGGTCAAGCGAGTTACTCCATGTAGCACACGTCGTCTCATATTAAGTAATCTATGGGTGGGTTGGGCGGAAATCGAAAGAGTTGGAGGGAGAGCACTAAAGGAGATCTGGGTTGGGGATTGGAACTAAGGGAGAGATATCTGGGCCAGAATACCCATCGATAGGTCGAGCTTGTGAGACATTAGGGAGTGGTAGAGCCGGGAATGAATAGGTTTGGCTAGACATAACTCCATAAAACTATGGAGGAGTACTTTAGCCCATCAAGAAAAGGCGTTCGGTGTATACTTACATAAGGCATGGCAAGGTCTTACTCTAGGCGGACCTATTTGAAGAAGAAAGGCAACCCTCAGATAGAGATAGTTCTATCATAGATATCTAAGGCATCTTCACTTCACTAATGTCGGACTTGACACTGTATCAAATAGCTCCGCCTTTCATGAATGAGGGCCTTCCCATGACTTATGTAACGAAGTAAACACCAGGTTATTATCTCCTTGGATTTTAATGGCTCTTACTGTACGAAGGAAGGTGGACTACTTTTCATGACCCTTCCTCTACGAACTATTGACCTTTAGAACTACTTCATTAAGTAGTTGGGCTAAAATATACGTAGACTTTGAGAGAGTTGTCTTCTCTCATCTCTCTAGTTACTTTATTATACGTAATTGCGTATATAATAGTAGAAATGCATAATTACATATATAATAGCAGCTCGGAGTTGGTCGAAATGAAGTCAATTCGAAGTCGAGATCAATTTTTTTCTCAATTCTTTGATTGTGTAATTACGTATATAATAATATGAAATATCTCAAGAATTACTAACGGATACGAAAGTCGAGGGGAAAGTCAAAGTGCTTGGTTAGTGAACACGTCGCCCAAAGTACTTCTACGTGAAGTCGGTCACCGGCGTGTTACTACTTGGCTACGGAGATTTTAACCTTCAACCTTGAGTTACTTATTGGGTGGGAGGCCGAATCTGGTATGGCACATATAATTCATGACTGGAAGAAATCCATTTTGTTTCTGCAAAGAAAAAGAATATATACATGTTGCAATTACCTTCCCCTCCTTTGTCGGGAAAGCGACTTCTCTCCTTCCCCTCCTTCGTCGGGAAAGCAATAAAGCGGCTTTGCTCCTTCCTCTCTTGCTCGGAGAATCCTCTGGACACAAATCAAGCTTTGTACATCTCTATACTGTTATCTGCAACATGCTTGATTTGTTAGATCAATCTTGGAAGTCACCATTGACTTCCCTTCTGGTCTTAAGGGAAAATCCATATCCTAGTCCTTTTGACTGGCTTCCTCCTCTATCATTGAAACAAGGGAATCTTCTCAGGAGATTTCATGTCTCCTAGAGGTCTCTGAAGCTATGATCTAGTCTTCTCAACTCATGGCATCTGTCTATCAGTCTTGGAAGACGTCTCTTTTTTCCCATCTGATCCTTTCTGAGATCATGCTTACTTTGAGTCTCCATGCTCTCTCTGAAGCTTGACTCCCTCTGAGTCTATATAATCTTTGGAGCCATCTGCTCCCTCTAATAGGTCTCGTCAATGCTATATGTATTTGCATCCTACGAAGTGTCATGGGCTCATGTTGGTCTCTTTCTGGTTACTGCATTGATTCTGGGTAGGTCCTTCTGGCTCTACTAACTCTTCTTGATGATTTGAAGAGTGATTAACTGCACCAAAGGGATTTGTTCGGTCATCTTTGGAGCCTTCTGCTACTCATGATCTGTCTCCATACGAGATGTTTTGTATCTAGCAAAAGTAGCTTCTTCTTCTTCGGTACATGGATGTATACGGTCATATATACAACTTGGATAGTCTGCTCCATGTCTCATCTAATATGTTGCCTCCTGCAACTGTCACTATAGCTCCCTCAGGGTTATCACCTGTGACCTGCCCGGAGCAAGAACAAGAAGGGAGAAACATAAGACAAGAATAATACTCTTTATAATAATAATAGAAATAATAGCAAGAACAATTGTCACAGTGGCTCCTTCAGAGCTATCATTTGTGACCTGCCTGAAACAAGGGTCAAAATTAAGAAATACAATAATAAGAAATGAGAGAAACACTCTTCTAGTGTTGTGATCAATCATTCCTCCATGGTAACCTGGAAACAAACCAAGAAGTTTCTCCTAGAGGAGGTGTTAGTTATATCTTGTAAATGATTACAATAAGCATTTATCTTAATAATGCTCACATGCTACCACGTATAAAACTTTTCAAAGATTGTTATCACAACTATAGTGTTTATTTGTAACGAGGCAGTTATCAAACTTTACATGTGCAAATTTGAATCTTATCAAGTTAATCAATCAAACCTGGAACCTGAAGTCTTTTCCTCAAGAATGAGTGTTGTTGCTTTTCTTCTGAGTCTCCTTCACTCAAGATGACAAGTATTCTCTTCAACCTGTCCTTTGTACTAAGATAATATGCTTTCTTGACAGAAATCTGAGTTAGAGAATAAACTCTATAATCTCAACCTTAATCAATCTAATACTTTTGACTTTAATTTTGACCAATTGTTAGTATGATAGTCATAACCTCAACAGATCAAAATACAACCTAGATGTTCATAAGATCATAACAAATAGAGGCATATTAAATTGATCAAACCTAAGGTGCATTGTTCTTTTGAATGTGCTGGATCTGAGATCCTTCTAGATCTATGATTGTTGCTTAGACAAAAGATCCTTTATCCTGCAAGTACCCTTTAAAATAATGATATAGTTTAAACATATGTAAGTACATACCTTTGACAACATCGATAGCTAGTGGTACCATCCGACAACAACGACAAGCAATAACGAACCTTTAAAACTTCAAAGGTGCTTCAACTTGTAACTTAAAGTTAGCTAGAGATTTGTTAGGGTAAGGTGCACTAGGACAATAAAAAATCAGTCCCAACACTTCACAAAAACTTTCACTACAACTGGTACTGCAGCTGGTGTTGGCACTGCAACTGGTGTTGCAACTGGCATGAAGGAACTGGCACGAAGGAACTGGCATTGCAACTGCAACTGATACTTTAACTGCAACTGATATTGCAACTGCAACTGCAACTGCAATTGGTACTGCAACTGCAACTGCAACTTAGGGTTTTATGAGGAAACCCTAATTTTTCAAACTTCAAATTTTGGAATTCTGATCCAGGGACTAGATGCGCCCTCCTAGATGTGGTTACTTTCCCCAACGTCCTCCTTAAATAGGTAAAACGTCACACTTAGGGTTTTATGTAGAAACCTTAATTCTGTAGCAGCTACAATACTGAAAACTGGATTTTGGAGAGGGTGCGCTGAGGCTAGTCACTTCTTATAAACTGTGAGTTGGTCTCTTTCAGTCCTGCTCTGATTCCATGTTGATGTTTTACTTATACAGCTAGCAGTTATGGTTCTTCTTTATTATTATAATCATTTACATCACCCCCAGTTACAAAAGCTTCTCCTCCAAGACTTGCGCACTTTTTCCTCTTGTTGTAGAGCTCATGAGTGTGTGCGCAAATGAGGTGCTAGCCTCCTTTATAAATAGTAGTTTGGCCTCCCTTAATTAGGTCTGGGCCTACCTGTGACTTTACCCTTTTAATTTACATTTAATTGTCAAGGCACAAAAGGGCCGACTTTTACAAAGGCACAATAGGGCCTAATTAATAAATATAATATAATAATATTATTCAACATTCCCTCTTAGGTAGAATATTCTTCGAAGTTACAATATTTCAACAACACCCTCATCAATAGATGCCATGTCATCAATCCTTATCCAAAGGATAAAAATCACCTAAATGTTGTACCAAGACTATGAGATCCATATCCACTCAAGAGATATCATCATACAAGACCTTCCTCCAACGTTCTAGGTTGATTCACGATTCCCAATGCATGTCACAACGCCCTAGGCAAAGCTGCAATGCCCAAGGCAAGGAACACAATCCCTAGGAAACATTTGTCATGATTACCAAGGCAGACAATTTTCTTAAAATTTGCAAAGTATGTATCATAAAGCCATGTGAAAAGTGAAGTGCTCCTCAAAGATAGGTGCCAAATTCATACCAAGTTCTCCTCAAATCCTTAGGGCGCTTCATCACCAGCATTAAGTAGTATGCATACACTCTATGTGGCAAGAAGGTGGGTGCTCCATGGAATTCATTGTCTATATTATCAATAACCATCATAAGAATACAATAGACATCTCAAATACAAGGGCATTCCTTTACAAGAGTCATATCTCATCAATCCATACAATCACCAGATTTCCATAAAAATGTGCAAGTATACTGATGCCAAGATAACTCATGTGAGGCAAGGTGCAAACACCATCATCAAGCTAGTTGATCTGTCAAGCAAAGGCATGTAATATGAAGAGAAGAATGTCAATAGACAAACCACCATTGATATATCATAGCCCCAAGAACAAGCCACCACTATCCACATGATCATCAAGTGTAAATATGAAGAGAGAACTATGCATCAAGATAAGCCACCATATGAACCACTGAATCGACATGTAGCATCCCATGCATCATCAAGATGGAGTAAGAGGATCCACAACCATCAACATACACTATCTCCAAGCAAAATAAAGAAGTATATCTCTGGCCTATATGTTAGTCATGCTAACCATCCATATGTGATGAAGATCACACGTGTTAACCCTCATGTGCAATATGAGGGGTAACACAAAGTATTGTTTTTGTTTATTCCACCATTTGGGTTTTCAGATCTAGCAAAGAGTAGTTTGTTTTTAGATTTCTTTGATTAGGACTTTAAGCATGGAAATGCCATTAGAAAAATACTCTGGTCTCAATTTCCACACCTGGAAAGTAAAAATTCAGATGCAACTGATGAACAGGAACATGTGGGGAATAGTAAATGGGAATGAGCAATTGCCTACAGATCTAAATAAATAACTGGAATGACAGAGCACATATGATAAAGCCAAAGCTATTATTGGCCTTGCTCTCTCAAACTCTGAGTTGCATCATGTGGACTTGGAAAAATCATCCAAGGAAATCGAGGATAATCTGAATAAGCTGTTTGGAGCAAAAGTAGTGAATGCAAAGTTTTCTATGAAGCTACATTTATTCATATTCAAGATGTCTACCAAAGTCACTATGTCTAACGGTACTCTAACCACATAAGCAATCTAAAATCTCTCGTTAGAGAACTAGTAGAAGTTAATGCTACAGTAGATGACAAGGATGCCAAAGCCATTTTGTTAAACATTTTGCTTTCTAAATACAACAGTGTCATTTTTACTCTCAGTCAGAAGACATGATTTCAGCTCTCTTAGTTGAAGAAAAGAGAGCAACTGCAAGAGATTTGGAAGGAAATTCTCAGCCAGAAACTATACCATACTCAAAGAAAAGGATGGGAAAGAGAATGACAGATAAGATTGAAATTGAGTGTTACTACTGTGGAAATACTTGTCATATAGCAATTAATTGCAAAACCTGTATGAGTGATCTTCTTAAAGGAAAGCTTAAAGAGTCAAAAAATGTAGCCATTGTTGGAGATCCACTGGATACTGACAGCGGTGATGACCCCACAAAAGCACTGGCATTGTTCGCATTTTAAGAGGCCCACACTTTGAAGATAGGGAGTGATGCAGTGGAGGAGATATAGCTGTTCAATAGTTCATGATGCTTGTGGATTGGAGAAACTATACCTCATTGGGGTTACTAGACATGCATGTGGGGGTTGCTGTTCAATAGTTCAGGGGAGATCTGGGATCTAGAAGTTTGGTGTCATACCTTTACAAGGATTACAAGACATTTCATGTGCAAATGATGTCTAATGATGCTGGGAACTTGGATTACAACTAGGAGACTATACCTTTCGAAGGAATAGGGAGTAGCTTGAGGGAGTCTTACTTTTTCAAGCACTGTTTTCAAAGACGAAGCGTCTGAAGAATGTTTGGTTCTGTTGTTTTTAGTAAATGTGTTTGTAGTCAAAATGTGTTTTCTTTCAGTGAGTTTTGTTTTCAGTATTGTAAGCTTTAAGAGGGTGTTAGAATATAAGGCTTACATTTGTAATAAAGTCACCTTAGTGACTTAGGCTAAACGATAGGCTTTTAGGTTATTATTGGCTTTAGGGTTTTGGACAAGTATCACGTCTTACATCTCTCAAACTCTATATAAGATAGGTGAATCCCATTGTAGTCGTGTCTCAAGTTATTCTTATAATATCAAGTTGTATTGCATGTACCTTCCTTTTTACTCAGTTATGTGACTAAACCCTACCTAGGGTTTCACAATTTGGCCCGTCTTGTTAGAATTAGGGCAGTAAAGCATAACAGTAGTGTCTTTTAAAATTCAGTGAGTATAACAACTAGATCTAATATTCAGAAATAAAAACTCCACTACTTGAACAGTGTACAGATCTAAGAAATCTGGTAATATAGTTAAAGAGTAAGACAGTAGTTCAGATCTATAATGCTGGATTCAAACTTTATATAGATCTACAGATCTAAACTCAAAACAATCTGATCATAAACAGTAAATCAAAACTA
>SNQJ01S0011557.1:244045-263576 GCA_010110895.2 Picea sitchensis
CCAAGTACATTTATGGAAATGATATCGTGAAAGGTTAATGGGGTGATGAAATGTGAAGAATGATGAAGGGAAAGGTGGATGAGAATAGGACATTTCTGAGCCCCAACACTATGTACACCAATAGATCTTCCATCTTGAGCTTCCACAACTCAAAAAATTTCCCATTAAACTTCTTGATCTCCATTTTCAAATTGCTCACTATTTCCCTTGACCTGAAGAATCAATACGACAGATCTCCCACTGTAAGAAGGATTATCACAGTCCCGAGTCAAACCCTTTACCAAAAAGACATCCATGTGAATCCAACAAAGCTATGATACCAAATGTATAACTTAACCTTGTACAATATTTACTGCAAATGAATTTTCAGTAAAAGAACATAAAATATATAATGGAAAATACACACATTACACGAATATTTTTCCCCTATAAACCCAAACAAAGAAAACCAACATATTATATATTAATTCACAATCATACAGTGTTTACAATACAATATACATATAGGAGTCAACGACATCCAAAACCCTAACCAAATGACCTTGATTAGTCAAAAACCTTAATTCCTTAACTGAAAATAGAAAAACATCAGCAATAACCATGTGTCGAAAAACCACCCAACAATGGACATGAAAATCACAGTGACACAAAAAATGGGGAAAAAATGTGACACGTTTCTCGATGCAAAAAAAAATTCTCGGGGGAGCTTCTCCCGCAACACCTACGCAATGTCACAGACACTAGGGCTAGTCATGCAAAGAAGTTAACACATACCCAACAACTCTTTTCTAAACTAAGGGAAAAAGAAAAAAATATGGTGCTCAATGAAAGTCTGACATTAAATCCTTTATTAGACATATTGGACTTTCAATGATTCAGAAAATGAAACATGTCTGTAATGCTTGTAGAGGAATAGCCTTAACCGTGAAAGAAGGTTTGAGAAAATAAAGGTTGCAATCATTCTCCTTTTTTAATAATTGATGCTATGATCATCATCATAGGTGTGAGAAAAATGTAAGGAATCATCAAGAGTATCACTGTGAAAGTTATATGACTATACCAAGCCATAGATATCGTCAAAACGAGAAATAAACGTTGATCGTTGGATAAAAAAGGAAGCACAATCGGATGGCCTGAATCAAATTCACGATTAAAAAGCAGTGAACAACAATGATTGATCATTGATCGTTGGATCAAAATGGAAGAATGATCAGATGACCTGAAACAAATTCATGATTCAAATAACATGAATGTTAATTACCAAGGGAGGATGCAAAACTAATATTATGCAAAATTTAACTTTCCATGTGTGATTGTTAAGTTTCATTATGTTTTGGCTTGGGAATAATTCAGGTCCATATTTCAAATTCGTAATTCATGTGGACCATCCACTCAACTATTTATTGAATTTGAAGCATTGATTTGATTGGAACCTAGAAAATTGGACCGTCCACTCAACAATTGATCAAGTTTGAACCATCTATTTGATTGGCTATCAGGTAAGCATTGTTTACACTCATTCTCAGTCATACGCCAAAGTCATATGGAATATGAAGTTGTGATAGGTTAAAGTGTTAATTGGGTTAGCACCTGGTTATAGGGTATGGTCACCTGGTAAATAAAATAAGGGTCTTCGAGCTAGAATATAGAACACGTCTTACGCCCTTTTTGTCTAGTTTTTGGTCACAACGTTTGGTCCTATGGGTAAAGGGGGATACAAATTATCACCTACCCAATGTTCGATACATGAAATGCACCAGAGAGAAAATAAAAGATTGAATCTGATCCTTTGGAATGAGGACATGGTGGAAGTGTGGGATTCTATTCTACATATTTGATTAGGTAATTTTGATGACCAAACAAAGGATTGAAATGACATTTTCAACTTGGATCTTAGAACAAATGTCATGGACAATTCTCTTGATGAAAATGTCAAAGAGCATCACACGGAACAAAGTTCGCACCATTTTGCAACAATTGAATAAAGTATAGTACTTTTGAAAATGTAAACATCCCATGAAAGTTGCATGGATTACTAGTTCCAATTGAGAATATGATTCTTGATATCATTATTCATCAAAGAGATTTTGAAGAGGGACCAAGGTCACCTAATTACCTAAAAATGATAACAAAGGAAGAAATGTGTTCTTAAAAACAACATTAATGTTATGAATAGGAACATTTATGCATTGCTCCTTTACAAAGAGACACAATGGTTCAATGTCATAAACCTTTTGGAAGACTATATAAATAGAAAATCATGGTGAAAGGAAGGTGTATCTGAGAGTTAATTCAGAAGATCTAAATAGAGGCAGAGTCTAAGGAATAACTTTGAAACATTCACATAAAGTGAGGGTGGAAGGGAGGCGAAAGGGAGGATTAAAGTCCTCTATAGGTTGGAGCTAGAACAATAGAGAGTTGCAACTTCCTCAAGTTGATGCTTGAAAATAGAGGATTGGAGTCCTCTATATGTTGGAGCCTGATCTACAGGGAGTTGAAATTTCCTTGAGTTGGTTCTTGAAAACGGGGGATTGATGTTTCCTTGAGTTGGTTCTCAAAATAAGGGAATTTGGTGTCTCCTACAAGTTGTATATTGTAAATGAAATATAATTTTTATGATTTTTAGATTTAAATTTTGTATATTTTATAGTCTTGTTGATAAATTGTTATGGTTAATAAATTTAAATAATTAAAGAATTGATTAAAATTTTGAAAAATAAGCAATATTGATTCACCCCCCCTCTCAGTATTGAAGAAAATTTCAAAAAGTGGCATCAGAGCAAGGTTCCTTCACCACAATGTAACCACTAGAAGTTAAATTATAAGAAATCACAATGGATCAACAAGAAGGAATTTCCTCTAACAAAGAACCATTGTTCAAAGGAGATGATTATGCATTTTTTAGTATAAAGATGATAAGTTGCCTAATTTATCTTCGATGTGACTTTTGGTTATCTATGGTAAATGGGTATAAAGAACCACCTATTGCACCTTCAAATGCTACTGCAAACAAACTATGTAATAATAATTCAAGGGTTGTTAATCCAATTATGGATGGATTAGAAAACTGTATATTTGTAAAAGTGATGCATTGTAAATAAGAAAAAGAAATTTAGGACAAAATTCAAATCATCTATGATGGAGATGCCAAAGTAAAACAAAAAAAAACTTCAAACATACAGAGGTTTGTTTCAAGTTCTGAAAATGAAATAGGAAGAGAACATTGCAAAATATTTTCAAAGAGTGGATGAAATTGCCAATTCAAGTATGTCTCTGGGAGACGATCTAGAAGAAAATTGTTTTTCAAAAAGTGTTGATATCATTTCCAATTAGATATTACTCCAAGGTATCTACCTTGGAATATCAATAAAACCTTGATGAACTTCATGGGATTATTATAGCCTATGAAATGAGAACATGGCAAGAAAGGCCATAAAAAATGGAAACATCCTTAAAATCCTCAAAAGAAGCAAAGCACCATGAGTATGTACCAAATGAAAAACACTCATACATATCAGATGAAGAAGAGGCTAACTTGGTAAGGAAACTCAAGAAAGGGTCTAGGAAATACAAAGGGAATTTACCCCTCAAATGTTTCAACTATGGAAAAGTTGAGCATTTCTCCTCCAAATGTCCCTCTCCAAAATAGTAGGATAGTGATGATGAAGAAAATCATAACCATAAATATTATAAAAAGGGAAGAACTAGAAATAAGAAGAAATTCTACAAGAAAAAGAAAAATGTTTACTCCAAAGAAGATAGTAGTTCTTCTTACACGAGTGAAGATGACAAGACAAAGCTTCTATTTATGGGCATAGAAATTAAAACTAGTAATACTAAGGATAATACTGGAAATGAAGGAAATTTTGAAGTTGAAGGAGAAGTATAACTTGAAGAATAACTTATTAGTGCTCTCAAAGAATTGATAAAATATAAAAGGATGAACAAATCATTAAGAGAACAATTATTAGAATATAAAGAAGAACAAAAATAAAGAGAAAAGGAAGTTTCAAAAGTCATCAAGGAATTAGAACAAATCATTAATGATTTGAAGATTCAACTCCAAGAAACTAAAAGAATTGAAGAGGTCATAAGTAAACAACTAAATGAAAAGTAACGAGAGTGTGAAAAGCTAGAGGCTGAAATTGTTCTTCTGAAAAAGGAACTTGAGAAAGGAAATAACCAATCAAGATTTGAAAATAGTTCAAAAACATGGAATGATATATTAACAATCAAATACCATATAACAATAATTCAGGGTTGGGATATGATCAAAATAAATTTTATAAGGGCTCAAACACTACAACACATAAATCTAATAAAAGTCCAAATAGTTATGCAATTTCCCTCTAAAGAACCTTCAAAAAGGAATAAAACAATATAAAGACTGACCCTAATCAACATATATCTTCTCTCCCTTCAAAAGAAAATGAATATATAAGGAACAAAATTACAAGAATAACTTCCCCAAAAAGATATCAACCTCTCTTTCTTGGCTATTGCTTTTCTTGAAATAATTTTGGGAACAAAGAATTAGGTTGTAGAACTTATGAAAATAACAATCATAGAAGTACTCAAGGACATGTCTATAAGAACAACAAGAATAATAGTAATCAAGAGAATATAAATTATAATTCATTCTCTCCATTACAAGATTACAATATTGAATACTACAAATGAAACAATTATGATTGCAAAGCTAGTAATTGTATACTACCAAAGAATCCCATGAAGACTTCCAACATTCAAGATGAAAACAGAAGAAGACATGGAAAGAAAAACAAATAGAAAAAAATGAAAAAAAAAATGTAAGTAAGCCTTATATGCTAAAAATAAAAGAAACCAATGGTATGTTGAAAGTGGATGTTCAAAGCATGTGACTAGAGATCAAGACAAATTTCCCAGTTTGAAAAGGAAAGAAAAAGGAAGGGTTACATTTGGAGATGATGTCTCTTCAAAGATACATGCAAAGGGTACATTCAATGTGAGGAATAACAGAGCTAAAGCATAAAATGTGTTATTAGTTGAAAACTTGAATCCTAATATCCTCGGTGTGAGACAAACATGTGATTAACAACACATACTCATATTTGACTCTCAAAAATGTGAAATTAAAAAAGAAGGTTGAGGGAAATTATTGGTTATTGCACAAAGGACACCAAGCAATGTATATATATTAAACATAGAAGAAGAAAAATGTTGCATGGGTAAAGTAGATGAAAGTTTTCTATGGCACAGAAGAATGGGACACATAGGCTTTGATAACTTGATAAAAGTTAGTAAAAATGAAGCTATGAAATATATGCCAAACATTATAAAACCTTCAAATTTTGTTTGTAAGCACTTCTAACATGGAAACAAGACAAAAGTAAGATTCAAGACAAAAGAATACTCTACATCAAAACCATTATAAATTGTTCATATTGACTTTTGTGGACCAACTAGAACTAAAAGAATACAAGGTGAACATTATTTCATCTTATTCATTGATGACTATACAAGAATGATTTGGGTATCATTTCTCAAAGAAAAATCAGAAGCATTTGAAAAATTTTAAATCTTCAAATAACATGTTGAAAATGAGACTGATATCAAAATCAAGTGCCTAAGATCATATAACAGAGGGTAATTTACCTCAAATGTTTTCAACAAGTTTTGTGAAACACGTGGAATTAAAAGACACTTTTCAGCTAAAAGAACTCCTCAACAAAATGGAGTTGTTGAAAGGAAAAATAGGATTTTTCAAGAAGCATCCAGAACTATGTTAAATGAAGCCAAACTCGCAGATATATATTGGAGAGAGGCATTGTATACAGTTGTATACATACTCAACAAAGAACAACTTAGATTTAACCATGACAAAAAACCATATGAGTTGTGGTTTGGCAGAACAACATTAGTCAAACACTTCAGAGTATTTGGGAGCAAAGATTATATTAAGAGAGATGATGATAACCTAGGAAAATTTGATTCCACATTAGATGAAGGCATATTTCTTGGTTACACATCCAATGGAAATGCCTACATATGCTATAACCGGAGGCTGCAAAAAATTATNAACATGGAAACAAGACAAAAGTAAGATTCAAGACAAAAGAATACTCTACATCAAAACCATTATAAATTGTTCATATTGACTTTTGTGGACCAACTAGAACTAAAAGAATACAAGGTGAACATTATTTCATCTTATTCATTGATGACTATACAAGAATGATTTGGGTATCATTTCTCAAAGAAAAATCAGAAGCATTTGAAAAATTTTAAATCTTCAAATAACATGTTGAAAATGAGACTGATATCAAAATCAAGTGCCTAAGATCATATAACAGAGGGTAATTTACCTCAAATGTTTTCAACAAGTTTTGTGAAACACGTGGAATTAAAAGACACTTTTCAGCTAAAAGAACTCCTCAACAAAATGGAGTTGTTGAAAGGAAAAATAGGATTTTTCAAGAAGCATCCAGAACTATGTTAAATGAAGCCAAACTCGCAGATATATATTGGAGAGAGGCATTGTATACAGTTGTATACATACTCAACAAAGAACAACTTAGATTTAACCATGACAAAAAACCATATGAGTTGTGGTTTGGCAGAACAACATTAGTCAAACACTTCAGAGTATTTGGGAGCAAAGATTATATTAAGAGAGATGATGATAACCTAGGAAAATTTGATTCCACATTAGATGAAGGCATATTTCTTGGTTACACATCCAATGGAAATGCCTACATATGCTATAACCGGAGGCTGCAAAAAATTATAGAAATTGCAAATGTAAAAGTGGATGATCTAAAATCAAGAAGATTCAAATCTCAAGATAATTCACAATTTGATTAATTAATAGGAAGTGATGATGATGATGAAGAAACTGGAGAAACACAAGAAGAAGAATCACAAAGTGAAGAAGAAAAATAATAGGAAGAATCCCCAAGACAAGATACAAAAGAACCATCAAGGAGAGTACAAATAAATCATCTTGAAATTCAAATCCTTGGAATCCAAAGTCTTGTAGTTGAAACAAGAAGAAATAGAACATATAAATAAGAACAAGAAATTGTCTCCCTGATAGAACCTAAAAAAATTTAGGAAGCCAACAAATATGAAGATTGGATCAAAGCCATGAATGAAAAGCTTGATCAAATAGAGAAAACTCAAACCTGGGAGCTTGTCCCAAGACCAAAAGACAAAACAGTGGTAGGGACCAAATGGATTTTAAAAAATAAAGTTAATAAATATGGTCAAGTTATAAGGAATAAAGAAATATTGGTGTGCAAAGTGATGTAGCGAAACCGAGTATCTCTATTAGAGGTAATATTTTTTGGAACCCCATGAAATCTAACAACTTCTAAAAAAAACAATTATGCCACCCATGATGCATCATTAGTTTTCTTGCAAACAATAAAATGGGCCATTTTAGAGAACCTATCAACAACCAAAAAAATAGAGTCATTACCTCACTCTGTGTTTGGGAGCCCCAACACAAAATATATGCTCATATATGTCCATGGACCTGTGGGAACTGGTAGTGGTATATAAAACCCTATGTTCTGTGAGTTTTCTTTAGACATTTGACAAATTCGACATCATGCCACACACCTGGTTATATATTTTTTCATCTTCAAACACTAATAATTATCTTTGATTAAGGATAGCATCTTATCCTTTCCAAAATTTCATTCCAAACAACTATTGTCAAGGTCTCTATTAATATTTTACCTCATTGAACCAATTGGGATGCATAGTTGTTTTCCTTTGAAGAGGTAGCCATCTTGCATAAAATATTCACCTTCATTAAGATCAATGTTCCCAATGACGGGATTCTTCAATTGTTCCACAATCTCTCAAAAATCATTATCAAATATAGATATCCTTTAATGTAGAAAACCCAATTACTTGATTTTACATGGTTTTCAAAATAACAGTGCACCGACTCAAAGCATCTCCAACTTGATTCTATAGTCTTGATTTGTGCTTCAAAACAAAGGTGTAACCTTGTAATAAAGAGACCCTTTTTTGATGTTTATTGCTTAATTTATTTTGGGTTTTTCAATATTTTAATGCAATATGATCGATAAATAACAAAAACTCCTTTAGCACTAGATAATGCCTCCAATGTTGCACTTCTTTCACAATTGCATAAAATTCTACATCATATGTGGAGTATTTATTTCTCACCTCATTCAATTTTTCACTAAAGAATGCAATTGGTCTACCTACTTGGCTAAGTACATCTCCAATGCCTACACGTGAAGAATCACAATCTAACTCAAACGATTTATAAAATTTCAGTAAAGCTAATATGGGTTCCTTAGTTACCTTCTTCTTCAGAAAATTAAAAATTTCCTCAACTTCATTGGTCCACATGAATGTCTTGCCTCTGGTGCAATCTGTTATGGGTGCTACAGTACTGCTAAAATTTTAAATAAATATTCTGTAAAAGGTGGCCATCCCATGAAAAATTCTTACCTATGTGATGCTCTTGGGACTAGGCCACTCCAAAATTGCTCTGACCTTCTCTGAATCCATATTGACTCCCTTTGTTAAGATGAAAAAACCAGGGAACACCAAACTTTCTTACATGAAACTACATTTCTTTAGGTTTTCATAAAGTTGATGTTTTCTCAATGCATCCAATATAGTCTTTAAATGCTACAAGTGATCTTCTTTTTTGTTACTGAAAACTAGGATGTCATAAAAATACACAACAACAAACTTACCAATATAAGGTCGAAGCACAATATTCATCAACTACATGGAAGTGCTAGGAGCATTGGACAACCTGAATGACATCACCATCCATTCATATTCCATCCTTGGTCTTGAAGGAAGTTTTCCATTCATCCCCATCGGGAATCCAGATCGGGTGGTATCCACTTCACAAATCAATATTACTGAAATATTTATCTATGGATAGCACATCCATCATGTCGTCCAATCACGCTATAGGAAACCTATACTTGATGGTAATTTTATCGATTTCTCTTCTATCTGTGCACATCTTCCATGTATTATCCTTTTTTGGACTCAACAATGCTGGTACATCACATGGACTCATGATTTCTCTTACCAAACCTTTATTTATGAATTTCATCACTTGCTAGTTGAGCTATGCATGTTGTGTAGGACTCATCCTATAGGCTTCCTAATTAGGTAAAGATGATCCTGTGATCCAATCAATGTGATTTTGAGTATCCTTCTTTGGTAGAATACCATTAGGTAGTTCATTAGGGATAACATCAACATATTCTTCTAGTAACTTGGCCACTTTAGTAGGAATTCGTATGTCTTCCACAACTCCTTTTTTTCACAATTAATGCATAGTGGAATCTTGTTGTATTTTTTGCCTTAACAAACTCTCTTTATGACAACATATTCTCAATTTTTCCCTCATCCTTAAGGGGAAATAAGATGAATTTCGATCCATCCTTCCAAAAGGTGTAGGTATTCTTTCCTCCATCATGCATGACTTTTCTGTCATATTTCCAAGGCCTCCCTAATAACAAATGGCATCCATCCATCCGAATGACATAACACCATACTTCATATTTATAAGTCCTATCAATGGAAAACTTGATCAAATATCTTTTATTAGTGGTGACTTCATTCCCCTTTTTGAACCATGCAATTCGATAAGGATGGGGATGTGTTTCACGATGACATTTCAACTTATCTACCATCTCTTTAGAAACTATATTCTCACAACTGCCACTATCAATAATAACTTGACATACCTTTTCCCCAGAAGTGCATCTGGTTCGAAAAACATTTGTTAAAAGACAAGAATATTCATTGTTTCTACCCTGCCTTTTTTTTTTCGAGAATAACCATTGACCACCATATCATGAGACTCTCCCCCATATCAGGTGGGACTTCAGATTCAACTCCTTCTTCATTCTCAGCTTGGACCAAGTTCAAACTAGGTTGTTTCCTTTTCTTTGAGTCTTGCATGCTATAACTTGCGCATTCAAATGTTGGATGACCCTCTACACCACACCTGAAACACACATATGGTCCTGATCTGCCACCACCATAACCTCTACTCCTAAGAAATCCTATTCCTCATGGTTGATTCAGGTTACATTTTTTAGTATATTATTCTTTCTCAACTCCTTGGGATGATTCACCTCTGTCATATTTAAAACCACCTTGTGAGGCATACGATGTACCCCTCCTTTATCTTCTATTAGTTTGAGAAAATTGTCAGTTTATCTTTTCCTCGGCCTTTAAGGATAATTTATATGCCTCTTCCATGCTTTGAACTCTATGCATGATTAGTTCATCTTGAACAGAAATTTAAAAAAAAATCACATACCTTGCAACCAATATCTCATTAATTTCCTGGTCATCGACATTAATGGACAACTGATAAAACTCAATTGTGAGTTCTGACATGGTGGATAGGTTCTGATTCAAGTTCTTAAATATAAAAAAAAAATTATGGGCATAGTCTAGAGGAAAAACAAATTCTTGCATTTTTTTTCCATCTTCCCAGACATACATGTAGACCAGACCTATCAGAGAGAAGGGACTAGAGCTCTTCAGGTTCCCACGTGCCCAGTTAAGTTCGCGAGTGAGGTTAGGTAAGAAGGGTGTTCATTCCCAAGAGCCCCAAGCCCTGTCGTCGTTGTTTGTTTGTTGTATGGGACCAGATTTCAAAACCTTCTCATTTGGCTTTTTTGTTGTAACAACCTCATTACCCCATCCCGACAGAGTGAGTTAGGTACTGATACTTATTGGAATTTGAGGCTTATGCTTATGCTGCTGGCCGAGCGGAGGTTCGGATGTAGTTCCCAGTGTGAGGTGACCAATGAACCTAACAACTTGCATATCCATGTGTCGCATCTATATGTTTCACTTGTCCATTCAAAAGAAACTAGTCTCCCTTCCTTCCTTTCTCCCTGAGCTCTAGCGAAGAAGATTCTTGTTGTTGTGTCCATTCTTTTAAAAGAGAATAAGAAATAAATAGGCCTTACTTATAAGAGCGGCAAGCGAAGAAGAGGTTGTATCCTCTCCTGACCTGCACACCTCATAGCAGCCGGACCTACTACTATGTATAACCTATTATTATATGATATCGCCATGGAGATGTTTAACTTGTCCGAACTCCATATGTCCAGTGTAATGCTAGGTTTCTATGTCAACTCCATCAAAAAAAGAAAAGAATCACTTTGGTAGGTGTGATACTTATACCCATTCCCTAAATAAATCAACTGGTTGAACCCATTTTGTTATTTGGTTGACAACAATATGACAACTTCATCTAATTTGAGGTTGTAGGTATCACCCACCAATACCCAGGTTCCTTCTACCCCCATCCATGTTTACGATATATGTTTACCCGTGGTTTCAATACAGGACACTTAGCTGAATGAGAGCCCCTATGGTTCTCCATATTCGATATAAAGTAATATGAAAGTATGTGCATGCCTAGCATGTTAGGCAAGGAAAGGAAATCCAGTGGATTCAATTCCTATTATAGTAGTGTCCAATGGGGAATCAACAAGGAAGGGGAAAGAATCCAAATAATAGGCCATATTGTGAAATATCTCCGTGGAACCTCAACAACAAATAGGGAGTGTATTATACCTAACCTGGAGACCTAGCCATAGATATTGATTCCTTGCCCTCGTAAGGACAAGAACTAGGAGACATGTAAGGGTGACCTACCCCTATGATTGATGACAGCAGGCGGGATGGATTCATTAGTCACCTTCTCCAAGGTTGAACTTTCCGATCGATACGAAATAATGCAATTCATTACTTATGATACACCTGTTTAGGGTCATACCGGGAGCAGTCATAGCCGATTGCCATTGTCGGCAACCGCTAGTCACATGTGTTTATGCACTTGATGCCGATACTCCATCCTAGGAGTCAATGTCAGTAAGGTGGGTGTTTATGCCTTCTTTTCTTTTTTGGAACCAATGGAGGGAGAATTTATTCTTCTTGGATGGATTCTTTTAGGTTTTGGAACCGATAAGGAGGTTTCGCCAAGTCACGATCAAGAAGGAAGGTAGTTTCTTGTGTAGTGACATGCTTTTTCAACGTACCCGAACAATCAGACAGAAAGACAGATCTACTACAGTACCAACAAGCCCGACTGAACCACCAAAACCAGAAGCTTCCTTCTAGTCTTCGATCAAGGCGTCTTTCTAATGAATGCTCCTTTTTCGGGTTCCGGTGAGACTGCTTTTCTCCATGGATCTGGAAGGGCGTGTACGAGCAACCACACCCATGACTCAGCCAAGTGGTTCCCAAACTTGGCCTCTAAAAGACCAGTCAAGTTCCGACCACTTTTTAGGTACCACTGGATTGTCAGACCTTGACAGGTCTCTCCTCAGACTCTGATGATTTGCAAATGGCCATATTAGGTCTGACCTCAGTACCCACAAAACTAACCTTCCCGGTACCTTGCCTACATCAGAATTCGCCCTTCAGCGTAGCATGGTCAGTTTGGGTGCTCAACGGATGAAGCCCACTAGATCCTAGCCAGTTAGCGGTTAGATCGATAGCCCATGTGACCACATGCCTCTTTGTTTTCACCGTCTACCTTTTGGATGATAGCGGCCCTGTTATCCATATCACTTTGACCACTTGTGCCTTTCATTCTTTGACTCTAATCATATTGATGGTCAGAGGAATATTGAGTCAAACGTCTCCACCACAATGGCGAAATCAATGAGCTTATTGAATTGAATGGTGGAAAATGAAAGACGAATGGCCCCTTGGAAGACACCTTTTGAAAGGATAGATGGAGATGACTCGGCCTGTTTTCCCTCGATTTGCATTTCTCCAAAAAATCGACTTCAAGATTCAGTGGAAAGACAATGATATATGCACCGTGAAAAGGAGGGTAACTTGTTTATCGGATCAAAGGAAGACCCAGTAAGAGATTCAAAGGAATGCATCATCCAGTTCCTACCGTCTTCACAGAGATCACAGGCATGCTCAAAACAGACTTGCAGCTTCGGGTTCTGTCACCATCATTCACTTCACTCTGAGGGGAATAATCTCTCATTCTCTATGTCGGATTGATAGAGTGAGACCATCATTCCAGTGGAAGGATGAAGTTGCCAGTAAACCGGATATGTTTCAAAACATTATCTGCGACTACCGTGAGTACCAGGAAGCTTTCTTCACAACCTTTCTCCATGATAACGGTCGCCGAAACCACTACTGGACTCTCTACCTAGAAAGCGATTTAAGCTTTGATTCCACATCGCTTTCTTGAAGAATGGTGGCCAAGGCCCGAGGAAGTCTAAAATTCGCCATCTAAAGAAGAGCTTCTCCGTGGTTGCCAAGCCATGAGAATGAATCTGGAGGCTGGAAGTGGTCTTCGGCAGAGACGGAAAAATGATGAAAGAAAGTTTCCCTCAGTCATCTTCGCTATCCACAATGAAAGACTTAAAATCTTCCCGATGCACGGGTGGACACTTTTAGAAGATTATACAAAAGCCCGAGTCTTAAGGATGCTACTTTAAGAAGAACACAACTCCTTTGTAATCCAGGATGGGGAAGACAAGTAAGGTTCGAATGGAGAGCGCATGGATGTGAGAGGAATGACTCGAAAAGATTGGGAGAAAGACGGCAGGAGTGGCATCAGATAAAATAATTTATGGACCATGGGTAGAAATTGCTAGTCACTGTTCCGTCAGTGATGGCCTTCACAAATAATCCAGAAGAATCTTGTACATTTTCGGCGGAATATATTAGCGACCTCCCCATGATGGAAAGAAAGTGTTTTGTCCTTTTGTTTAGGTAGAAGATTCTAGGTACATGTAGTAGTCCTTGTCTCTTTATGAGAATGAAGATGATTGTAGTAAAGATTGGATGTAAAGTTGTACTCCCGTTTTCTATGAGTAATGAGTGTCTTGTAGTGAGGACGCTATGTACTTGGGAAGAAAGTGTCTAGTCTCAGGCAGCTGTAGGAGACAGCTGGATCTGGTATAAGCCTCTCCTATATAAGGAGAAGGTTGAATCAGGCTTTCGAGGAGCGCGTAAGATGCAAAGCTTTAAGCGTCTATCCGCTTGAAGCGTATAGGGGCGTGTAAGTCGAGCGACGTCCAGGAGCGAGACGCGCAGCAGGTGTATCAGTTGCGAGACATGCAGTAGGTTTCTCAGAAGAAGACAAAGCGAGCTGATATATGAGCGAGCACGTGAAAGGAGCATTCGCAAGTATAGTTTCCTCATCGAGATGTGCGAGTCGAGTCTCAAGCATAGATACGGATCAATGATGTCATCGCCTTTTCGTTTCAACGATTATATTATAGAAACCGATACTTATTTGGTAAGCCAATCAGTGGAGTCACTATAGTAGAGTTGACTCTTTTGATGAGGGGTAAGCCAATCACAATAGAAGATAGTTATTCTTAATAGCCGATAGAGAACTCCTTTGATCTAGGAGCAAAAGGCAAAGAACCGCATTTATATTTCGATTTTGTAGAGAGGTTCACCTTCCTTTTATGACTCCTTTATTTCTTCCCAAACGAGTCATAACCCGAGGTTTTCACAGTGAAGAGAGACCCGCAAGTCACAGGTACCAAAGCGCCGATACCCGTGCTGAGGAGAGTCTGAATTTTGACTGTCCTGAGCTTTAGCAGGATCAGTTCCTAAGCTACCACTCTTGCTTGCTGTAGTCGTCTCGGACATAAAAAAAGAATAACTGTTGACTCTGCCCTTATATATGAGCAAGTTTATATATCAATATGAGCTCAATATCCAATCTCGAGGATTTGCAATACCTTTGCCAATGCCAAAATTAATTTCAGTAAAGTCAACTCGCAAGCAAGGAAAGGCAGGAAAGCAAGGCAAGAGAATAGGTCATTCAAGCTTTCCAGTTGAGAAATCCAGATGCTATGGATTTGAAATACCTCTTTGTCCAGTGAGAGAGCTAGGCAATTCCGGATTGGATTAGATAGTTTTCCCTGACGTGTTTAATAGCGTCAGCATATAAAGGGATCCAGGCAAGCAGGTCAGCCTCGTATAGCTCCGGATAAAAGGTTGAATAGGCGAGTCAAGCTTTGCAGTGAAGCATGAGGATAGGCGTGTAGGGACGGATGGAGGCCTGGGTGCGGGTGTAGCTTGGACTAGCTTTGATTGGGAGGTCTGGAGGGAGACCAATACAAAGCCAAAGACCTATGCTTTTATTATGCCACAAGCGAAGCGATAATCCACTGATTCCACATATGCCACTTATGTAGCTTATGCCAATAATTCCACTGATGCCCCCTTTCCGTGTTTATATGCTGACGCAGATAAAAACTAAAGCGCTCCCTTGCCTTTGACTGATTTCGGTGCACAGGTCTGCGGGGAGAAGTAGTGGCCTGTAGTAGAAATAGTAGTACTCAAGTAGTAGATTTAGTACTAACAGCTTTTGTAGCTAAAAGTAGGAGCAAGTTGTAGTTCTAGTAGTATTTGTTCTATCTTTGCTAGTTGCAGTAGTTGTAGCTTGTAGCTAGTAGCTAGCAGTAATAGTGTTAGCTCAACATAGTACTAGCTTTAGTAGCAGTACTAGTATACGCTCAACGTGGTTTATTTCTCGTGTTTTCCCTGCCGTACCTTGTCTATCCTAAGCCTGAAGGAGCTAGATAGGTTTTACCAAGCCTGTAGGAGACAACAAGAAGATAAAAGAGAAGTTGGGGGATTCTTTCCGAGACAAGACAGTAGCAAGAGCAGCAAGAGCAAGACAAGAGGGTCCGAAATTGTTCCCTTTATTGGGTTCTGTATCGGCTTCAATCTTGAGTCCTGCTGCTTTAAGTGGCAACAAGAAGGTACCGGTTGTTTCCTAGATGGGTTTCGGTCTCCTTCTTGAAGTCACACTTCGGCCTCTTTCCAGGGTGTCAAGCTCACTGAACCACATCTCTTTCCTTCGATGGAGCGGGGAGTTGGGTTCCAGTACGCTTCATCTTTCTAGGTGATCGACTTTGACTCCAGCAGGACTGCAACCAACCTTAACCAAGCTACCGGGTTTCGAATCCGTTAGCCTGATTCCACTTTGTTGCGGTAGCAATTACTGTACCTGTCCCTTAATCAATCTTTTTAGGCCTGAAAACCGTGCAACATCCCCTTGTCCTAAAGAGGCTTATCCTATTGGGAGTCACGTTTCCCTTGATAGTATTTGTTGTTCTTTTCGGACGGGAATCAACCATCAGGTCTCAAGGTTCCGAAAGTTGAAAGAAAAGAAATAACCTTTAATATCGTATATGACTTGTTCCTCATATTACCTTAGGGTCATCAACTGAAACTACTGATACTGATGAAGTACCCAAGTTTGTGTAGTACTAAAAAAACGCTCGTTAAACTCGCTTACTGTGCTTCGCTTGTCTCCCTTGCTTTCGACTCTGAAAGCTTAACTGAGCTCTACATATATATTAGTCACTTGGTCTGCCTTAGTAGTTTGTCTTTTAGCTCTTAGTTGGATTTCCGCTTCCAGACTGCCTCCATGAGCTTAGTGGCCTTCCTTATTTCTAGCATGACTCTTTTGCTTCGCCAGTACGCTAATGGACATACAGACTAGGACAGCTGAGTACAAGAGAACACCAGCAGCTGTATGACTTTCGTCTTTTAAATACCTCTTCTATTGACGGTTAGCCAGTCGGTCAGAAAGATCTGTTCTTTCCTCTCTGACTTGGAATATATATATATACGTAGTTCTCTTTTTGACTGTATTTCTTCATCTCCCTTCCGATAGATAACCTTATGAGTCTATCCCTTCCAACGCTTCCTATCCCTACCGGTTGACTACACTTGCTGCTTGTTGCGCCTTGCGCGACGTAAAGCTCCGCTAACAACCATGATATACTATCCCTTCCGGTAGAGTGAGCTCCCGATCCAGAAGAAAGCACTTTAAGTAAGCGAGAAGACCAGCAAGCAAGACCGATTTTGAGAGGAAGAAATAGAGTGAGGCTTTATGCCAAGGGTAAGAAGTTTACGGCTAATTAATGCTAGTCGTGTTTCCATAGTATTCATAATAATAAGAAATGCCCACTGGAATAAGGGAGTGTGATTCTTTCCTAAAGCTACTAACAGGTACAAACTTCCTTCCTCAGACGGTTCATCGGAGACTAAGTCGAGTCAATCACTTGTGGCTAAGACCCGGTATGCAAACATTTCTCATATAACGATGAACGCTTTCGTGCCAGTGGGAGCGTGTGCTAACTTCGGATCAGAAACCGTTGGCACCTATGCTCCGGCAAGCCTATGTACTGGTGAACCGGACATACAACAGTCTTGTCTGGACTTGAAACTCAGACAGTCTGTACCGGACTAAAAATGGATATGGTCCGTCAAAGACCTAAAACGACAGTCCTTCAAGACTTTCAAAAGGAAACTCATTGGAATTTGAAAGAAAGTCGAAATATCGTTGGTCAGGGGCAGCGGGGCCAATGGAGCCCAAGCAAAATAGCTAGTTACATGACCTTATGTGACGGGGTGGGAGGGAGAGTTGGCCAACTTCCACATTCCTCTCGCTGCCACCCCCCTCATTTGAAGCCCAACCTACTAAATATAGTTGGATCAAAGCACAGTTATTAGAATAGTTAGGAAGGGCCTTTTCTGGCTCCAGCGAGTGTACGTAATGCTATAGCCAACAGGTATGGGTAGGACTTTCTCCACCCACCCCGCTGATTTATAGGTGCTTTCCCAAGTCGATACCCTCACCCCCTATCAAGAAACCCAACCCTTTATATATAAATCCAACTATTCATCGACTTTGCTAAAGGCAAGTCCAAAACTATCATTTATTGTCGATTAATCCACCGGAATTCTTATCTAGAAAATGGTCTCTATTTGTTCGGAACGTAAGGTTTCATTGGATTAAGAAATCACGCCCTCATGTACAGCCGGCTTTCTAACTCATTCAATTAGGAGAAAGAATGCAAAGCGGGAGGTGGGTGGAATAAAGCTAGCGTTGCCAAGCTCTGGTTAGTCTCGGGTAGGGGGGGTAAAAAGGGCCAGACCACAAGGTTCGGGGTTAATGGATTACGAAGGTTCTCCAGTGCCACTGCCTTTCGCCTTTGGAAGTGCGATGCGACTGGATAAAAAAAATCATTCAGTTAAATAGACATACATTGGACTTGCTGAGGGATACCTGCAATGATCCATCGAAGTCATAGTTGTTGCTATTCCCACCTTCAATATATAGAGAGCAGCTAGTTTCTCCGTGGAAAGATCATAAGGGCCTTGTCGCTCACTCTGTTCATTGACTGGCCTCTATGTCATGACGTCTTGGGCATGCCAGCAGATGCATCCGTATTCACATAATAAATAAATAGTGGTAAGCTTATAAGGATATATGTATCGCTATCTAATAGATATCGATATCTATCTAGCTATATTAGTATAGGTAAGGAAAGGCAGCCCAGTATAGCAGTAGGTATCGGTTAGGATAGGTAGTAGAGAGAGAAGCGATAGTATAGGTATCGGTAAGGGATCTGTTTCTGTATAGTAGAGAGAAGGGACAGAGAAGGCATAGATAAATGTACAAGATCCTATGCTAGGATAGCTAATTGCAATAGATGTACAAAATCCTATTGCTTTGGAACATATTTCATTCTGAGAAAATGAAAGACTTACCGAGTTATACTTCGTATATTAAGAGTCTCTGAAAAGAAAGACTTACCTAGGTCTATTCAAAGTCTATTTAAATACTGACTAGGTATTATTATATCAATTCGTGATCTCCCTAGGCATATGTATCTCTATCCAACTCCTTCCGAACAACAAAGGGGTTGGTAACTCGTATCGTATGGTTTCCTTGGATTTCACTACTACCACAGTGAAGGGATCGGCGCTATGCCTTCCTTTTGGGTGTGAGAGTCTTGGATCCATCTTCAAAAACTACGAAGGGAGCATAATTGATTAGTGGTACTAGGAGCGGGGGGCCGACGTCTTTTGGGGCGCTCTCTTCCCACAGCCTCAAAACACTTTGTTCTCCTTCGAGACTGATTACTACATATGTTCTAGAGATATAAAAAATAAAAGAATATGAATCTTTCTTTTTATTTATATAGGTAATTGTCCTTCCCAATGCAGATATCCCATAAGAGATGCGGATAAGATATGTAATATCACTTTGCTAAAGGGAAAAGCTTGTACTCTATCTAGACTTCCGCATCACTTACGCAGCACTTCCGCAATGCGGATAAGAGATGCAGATATGCCGGATTAGAAGATGCGGATAAGAAAGGATAAGATGCGGATAGTCGTTCTCCCCGGTAAGCACATAGCGCATGCGGGGGCAGGAACGATATTCACTAAGGAAGCAAGGAACGAGATGAACTCACTTAGGTCACTAAGGAAGGGAGGAAAACACCCTTTATATACTTTGTACATGATCTCAAGGGTGCCTCCATTGGAAGTGAGCAACAAAGTCACTCATGTAAGCTTGGGTCTTGCTTCGACTGACAATGTATAGATGTATGTAGCCTTGGTGGCTTCGCTCACTCCCAAGTAGGGAATCTCTATATCTGAACCTACCCAAGTATCGATCCTTCGTTACCTCTTCTATACTAGAGGTCCCCTTATC
>SNQJ01S0011558.1:0-14230 GCA_010110895.2 Picea sitchensis
GTAGCAGTACTTTTCAATTTGATAGTTGGTTTTGAGGTTTTGGTTTTAATGGTACCAACTACTAAAAATATGATTTCAAAATATATCTAATTTTAACGTTTTGAAAAAAACATTTTTCTTTATCTAACATCATTTTTTATTTAAGTGTTGATTTTAAGGTTTTTTTGATCTACTGTATGAGTTTTGAAGGCCGTTCTTGAAAAATGTTGTAATTTTGACCCCGTTTGAAAAATTGGTGTTACCAGCAGCACCACTTTTCAATTTGGGGTTGATTTTCATGTTTTGTTTTGCAAAAATATGAGTTTTTTGGGCCAGCGTTCTCGTTTTGAGGTCACAATTCTCATTAAGTTGGTAACTTTGTTACTCATAAAATCTATATGAAAAAGGAACTCTTTGGAGTTTTCTTTAAGATATTGTTAGAATTCCTAAACATGAAAATATTTTCGGATGAGCTTGCTTACTTTCACACTCGTTAAAAGTTTTGAAAGGGCATCTTTCGAGTGGTAGTTTATCTCTTTTTCGACCTCATAGGACTAATTAAAAAAAATGAATACTCTAGTCAAGCATGACTAGAAGAGTTTTCCCTTGTATTTGTTTACACTTTTTTCGGGCTTGGGAGACTAAATTTACAAAAAATTCACCCATGGTGTCATATTTAAGTTCTTTTCAGACTCTCTAAACGTGAAAACCCATCAAGTTTACCTTAGTTGGACTCATAAAATTATGCATTGAACGACCTATATGGGACAAAACTCTAGGACCCATACGGGACCGAACTGATCCTTCTTCAGATTTGTTAAACATATGTTGAGGCACTCATTGAAGATGAGCTATACCAAGCATCTGTTATCCTCCTCAAGATCATTAAAATACAAATATGTACTCACCAATCATGGTGGGGAGGGGGAATTGAAAGAAGTGGGTCAAGTTTTTTGGAATCCATTATGGAAGTTATTTTTGTCTCTCTTGAACATGGCACTTGTTTGCATCTCGTCTTACAGTTGGGTAATCTACTTCTATATTAGTCATACTAATTCCATGTTTCTTTATACTTTTTCATTCCAGATGAAGAGTGTTGTTATTTTCGTCACATGATGATCTTGGTACTCGTCGATTCAATGGTATCAAGTCATTTGTCATGCCTCACAATGTTCAAAGGAAGTTTAATTCCAAACCAATTATATGTAGTATTACCAGTTTCCATTCCTGTGTTAGTCCATATTCATTTAATCCACCATCTTACATAACTTTCCTTTAGCAGTTTTAGGTTGATGATGGGGGATACATCATGGCCCTTCTTCAATGAGTCCATTCCTATCGACTTTAGAACATCATATGGGAATTAGACTTAGAAGAAAATTGGTCCATGGAACCTGCATGCCTCAATGGAAACCCTCCTTGCTTTCGATGGTAGGTTTACACCATTGACCTCTGATCAGATGATTCCACGAATGTTCAACTTCAGCTCATTTATTCACATTAGATGGAATGTACTAAAGGTACCTTTGGAATCATTTTCATCATTGGTTATTTTCATCACACTTGTTAATGGTATACCTCAATGATCGGTAATCAAGTGGTTTCTACCATTTTTGACATCAAGTCATCTATTCGCATGACTAGATTCGTATCATTTTGGGATCAGACGAAGACCCTAGGTTGGACGTTCACTTTGTTATGTTCTTTTCCCAGGTTGCAATAGAGATCATTTGAGCATTTACAATATTCCAATATAATCTCCACGTTGACAATCTTACTGATATTGTCACATAGATCCACATTGTATTGATCTGTGGCTATGTTGTGTCATCTCATAGCTCCACTGTGTATTTTTTCGTGGCTGCGATTAGTTCATGTCATGGAGGTATGGATCCACATTGTATCCCTGGTGGCCATATTCTTAGTCAATATTCTCATGGATTTGTAGTGTATTGGTCGATAATCATGCTTTGGGTCAACTCGTATTCCGAGCATAGCTATGCCTGCCTCGAGAATGAAAACTTATATTTATATTATTTGATGGTTGTTTGCATATTCTGTTAGGTTCTCCTACTCTATCACCCTTGCATTGAAGAATTTGTAAAGTGTTTTGGCCATCAATTTCTCTTTTGACCTCACACTTTAGGGGGCATCTATTACACATCAAAATGCCACACTTAAGTGTCACACCCTAAGTTTCGCAAGTGTCACAAAATGTCGTATGCACGTTGTTAAGTGTTGCATACAATTTGTCAAGTTCCATATGAACCTTACCAAGTTTCGCATTCATTATTCAAGTGTCGCAACTTTTTGACACGATGTAAAATATTTTCCATGATCCCTAAGTCGTGTTGGAGGAATAAACCCATCATTTAAAGGCCAAAAACATGCCTTTTACTTGGAAAATAAACCATTATTTGAGAATTTATGAAGGGTGGCACCCCCTGCCCATGTATAGGGAGTGTCAGTGCTCCCCTTTCCATGTTAAGGGAGCACCACTGGTGCCCTATCTCTAATTCAGATGGAGAGCCACTTTGGTTAGAGGAAAATATGGAAAATATCGCCATTTATTAAGGGAAAACTATGAAGGGATGAGGTTTTTTTGGGTCAAATTATATCCTATGGCACTATATTGGGATAAAATCCCAACTCTTGGAGCCACATCCTCAACCAATTCCCTAATTATCCCATGATGGTTGAGCCTTCGAATCCTATAAATTGAAGGCATTTCCAAGGTTAAAGGGGGAAGATTTCAGGTGTCAAACCTTTGATCCTGAGAGAAGGAAATCCATTGAAAGCATTGATCTAAGGACTTTCATGCAAGGGATGGATGAGGAGAGCCTGGAGAAGATTGCAACGACATCAACTTGATTTTTAAATTCCATTTTTTGGATTTCCATTCAATATTAACTTGACCTATTCATTTCTCTATTGTGTTCATGATAGTGTCCATTCTTAAGTTAAATCAGGTATAGATAGATCTAGTTTTTATCTAACGAAATATAGTAGAAGTAGAAATTTTTTTATTTTGTCTTGCATGTCTCTTTGATCGTTGGAGGAATTAGAGTGAGGGAAAAGGATGAAGCAATCAGGAAAAAATTTGGAAAACAAGTGTTTCTTTATCCTTCTTTCTATAGGTTAATGAACTAGATATATAAGGAAAGTAGCAACAATTTTTTTACTTCTATCTTTGGACCAAAGAAGGGGTCTTGGTCCAAAGGGGATCTTAACCTGTCTATAGGGTAATATTTCTCATAACAACATGTCTAGGGATTATGAAAAATTATCCCTCACTAAAGTGTGATAAACAAACATTTGGTAGTGTGGGAATTTGGTGTGTAACATATGCCCCATAAAGTGTGAATTCAAAAGATAAGTTGATGGTTGAAACACTTTACAAAAATATGTGCATCAAGGGGTGTTAAAAAGGAGAGTCGAATGGAATTTGAAAAAAAAACATCAAAGAGTATATATATCATTCTTGAGGTAGGAATACCCATGCTCAGTGCAAATAGACTTAACGCATGGCCACCAACCAATACACTGTGGATCCATGAAAATATTGACTAAGGATATGGCCACCAAACATACAATGTGGATCCATACCTCCATGACTCGATCAGTTTGTAGCCATGATATTTTACATAGTAGAGCTATGATATGATAACAACATAGCCACATAACAATACAAAGTGGATCTATGTGACAATGTACATTAGTAATAATACTCTTCGCCGCAACCTGGGTTGGGCACATAACACTCGTAGGTTCCAAAAAGGTATTTATACAATGATATGTATGGTTGGAGTAGTTGCACCCACTCCAACTAATCATTCATTTAGTCCCATTTACCCATTATAAACATATATTTATCCACTATATTTGCAAGTATGATGACATTTGTGAGGCCTAAGAAGCCCCCTTAACATATCCCACAAACTCAAATCCGTTCTTGTCTTGAGCAAGTGTGAAACAATGTCTTGGGTCTCTACTCTTGTAGAAATATCCTTATTGTGCATCAACAATGCATACCAGTCTATAGAGGTAAATCAGTCGCAACAAACACCAACTGTATAGGAGGATACATGTATACAAGCTTTACTTTGAATGGTTTCCAATGGATCTAAATGACTATATATCACTTATCCCAAATCCTCGATCTCCATATGATCGACTCTTCTGATTTCTTGTTGGGATCCACTAGTTTCCATTCTCACTTGCAAGTTTCTATTCCTCCCAAGAGTCATCGAGGTTCTCTATAGGGCTGCTCCATTGAATTGTCACACATAGGGAATATTTTTTTGGACTCGGAGAGGGTCTAGAACATCATCCAATAAGCCAATCCTACCATTCTTCTCATTTATTTGTCACAACCTAGGGAACTGTTTTGAAACTCTTCTACCAAGGGGCTTAATCAATTCAAATGTTCTTATGTCATCATCTTGTCTTTTAAGCTCTGGTATGTGTATTTCATGATATGTCTCTTTCTTGAATTCCTTCATCTATTGAAAATTTTTCATGTTTAATGCTCATCATGAGTGCTCTCTTGTAAGTGCTCTTCTCACTAAGATGCTTCAAATATTTCATCTATCAATGTCAATATTTCAACGGAGTGCTCAATCACTATATACTCACTGCTCTTGATTCTCATCAATCTTATTTGTCTGTTGTTGAGTCATGGATATACTTCTTTAAACTTTCAGATCTTGGAGTCTGCAATTCATATACACGAAGGATGACTTACTAAGACTCTATTGTTAGTAAAACTAAAAAAACTCTTTTTGTCAGTACCGTAATTTTATAGAATCAATAAAATGTCATCGGCTAGGAATTGACTAATGTCGAAAAGAAGTCGATCTCATCAGCTAGACATTGACTTTCATTACATAGGTGGAGAGGATCGTCTGCCTTATTTTTTGGAAGATGCATGTTTAATCCTCTCCTTTCAATTCAATCAACTAACTCAATTTTGTAGTTGAATCAATCAAGTATGTTGGGTTCTTTTATTCACAAGAGTGAGAAAAAAGGAGTCCCTTAACTATCTAGTTAGGTTATCCAGAAATCACAACAAAGATTTAGTTGGTTAGTGGTTCAACTAACATAAAGAAACAAGAGATAAAAAACAAGGAAATAAATCTAAACTAAGAAAATAATAACTTGAAATGAATGCACAAAGAAAACACAAGAGAGATATACCAAGTAAATTGATCTTCAAATTGACTCTCCTTAGAGAAATATGGGAACTTATGAGTCCCCTCTTCCTCCTTGGGAAGGTTCTTGAGTCCCCAAGTACAAAGTCTTATTTCTAATATCAATGGATAACAAAGGAAAATGGTGAAGAAAGAGTGATGAACTAATCAAGGGGAGATATCTCTAACACTTGCTATGAATGCTCAAATCTTTCCAAGAGGAAGGTGGCTTCCCAAAGTTAAAAATGAGAATCATAACAATACTCAATTGCTTCTTCTTTTTTGCATACAATGGCCCTTTATTTATAAGAGGATGGAAACATTTTTCTCATCTAGTTCTAAGTGTGAATGGGAAGCCCTTGGAGGTACTTCCAATCCCTTTCAGTGATCCCACGGAGAAATTTGAGGGCGATTTTGGATATGGGGAAGGTTTCCTTCATCCCAAAAATGGTTCAGGCTCGATAAAATTTATTGATGCACCATTTTAGCATCCGAGCGAGTCTTTCAACTTCCAGTCGTGCACTGTGCATGTTGTACACTATGTTATTCCACGCATATGTGCACACACAACTTTGACTAAATGTGCATAGATTTCCAGAACCACTTTTGTATAGTTTTTTTATTTTCTTTCCAAACTGAATGTAATCCTTCCATGAATATTGGTAGTATGTTGTGTTTTTCTTACTTGTTTCCTCATCCATTGTCTGTAGTTGTAGTGAGCCATTTTCTGACAATAACAGATGCCCCCTGATGTGTGAGGTTAGGAGCATACGTATAGCCGAAATACATCATATTTTCTTTGGACAATGATATTGAGTATAAATTGAGAAAACTTTCATGTGAGGAGCATCAAGAGTTATCCTTCAGAGGGATAGGGGACGTTAGATCAATACATAGTAGGGTATAAAAAATGAAAAAAAAAATGTTTGTACAAACGAGGTGGGCATGCCCCATGCTCATATCATGAGATCATCGAAAGGTAAGAGTAATTGAACGTGTTGACAAAGTAGATATTTGCAGTGCCCTCAGGGGTGAAAAGGACAACCGATGACGATTTTGATGACTGAGGTGGATCTGAACCGAGTGGTGAGGGACTCAGAGGTATTTGACTGCTACTGAAAACTACAATGGTTGCAAAGTAAGATCCACCGCGACATGAGATTGTGCTAGAGTCGAATGTCATGGGGATCAATGACATCAAAGAGAAATGATGAATCTCTATGTGTCATCTAAGTCCACTCATTATCAATGAAATGAGGGCCAAGATACTGTCACTTTTATAGAAATTCATTGAGGTCGACATGAAAAGTAACATGATGATCAAAAGTGAATGGATTCTAGATACCTGGTGTGATCAACATGGTGGCAGAAACTATAATGGTACCAGGAAAGAGGGTGATAATCATGAATCACGTCTAGAATATACAGGATCCTAGAAATTCCCTTTTTTGGGGGATGTTGATGGTTGGCAGCAACCACAATGTATTATTTGGTGTAAGGTGGACGATAAAACATGGGAAAATTGTGTTGAAGGGGTGAAACTGAAAGGGGGTGTAGCATAGGGAAAAGTACAAGATGATAAGGGACACAAAGGTCTAATGGTGGTAAAATTTTTGGATTGGATACAAATGGATTAGGTAGGGTGGGAGAGTAATGAGATGCCACAACCAAGGGTAATTGGGGTTTCGATGTGCCAAGGAAGAAAAAAATCCATCGGGTGAGATGGCCAAAATATACTGTACTTGTTGAAACATAAAATGTTATGTTTACACTTACCAAATGAATGATTAATGGGTTGAACGTACAGGTACGGAAATGGGTGCCCTGGTGCAATATGGCTTGGAAAATATAAGGCACAAGTAAAGAAGGGTAGAGGCCCCATTGGTTAGTTTCTATACTAGGTAGATGAATGGAGGGTGATGTTACAACTGAGAAAGTGATGGTGTATGGTATGGAAGGTTGATGAGAATGCGGATGTGCACTAAATATAACCGAGAATTATAAGGTGGGATCCCATTAGAGGGTGGGTAGCATGATGAGGAGGAAGAAACATGAGGTTATTTCTGTAGGATGTAACACTACTAGGACTCCCAATCCTAATGGTTAGAATAGCATGAGTGTCAGTATGCCAAGGGGTAAATAAATGTGGGAGAACTCGTGGGGGGGGAGAGATATCAGATGGAGGTATCAGAAGGTGAATGGAGGCAATGGTATCGCAAAGCTGGGTGGGGTAAACCTGAGGATGATTTTCCAGAGGAATGTTTGAGAAATGAAACTATGAGCAAACGGTTGAAGGGTATTCGAGTTAGAAATATATACCTGGAGGAGGCAACATAGGCCATAACTAATGGTGTGACAAGGGGTTGTGGATGAAAATCTACACATTCAAACCAAATACCCGATGTGAAACATATCTCCTAAAAATAAAACATGTGTATAACAGTTGCATGATAAGGAAATGTGGACAAGGGATCTGTACTTGTGCCTGGGGTAGCCAAAGGGGGTCCCTGGGGCTCCTGATTGAAAAGAGAATATGAGAGTATCATTGTGAAGGTGAGGGAATCTGGATCCCATGGGTGCAAGTGGTGTGAAAAATAGAGTGCAAATGCTCCTGAAAGGAGGGAGGGAAGTTGGGACAAAGGGCATATATAAGGGCATGGGTCCCATGTAGCCACCTCATTTGTACTTGTTGTTGTGGAGGTCAAAGAGTTGTTGAGTGGAAATTTTTGAGCAGTGAGAGAGTAGACGTGGTCAATTTCGAATAGTGAGAGATGCAAGTAAGCTGTCAAAAACTCTTGCATAGTGTAGGTGTGATTTTGGGAGGGTAGGGGAATGTACAGATGGTTGTACAACCAATTGTTGGCTACAGTAGGAGATCCGCATGGTCGATCAAATGATCCCACACACATGTATGCAATTTTAACTATTGAGGCCACAAGAAGTGTGTTACTATATCATCAACATCTATGCATATGTGTGTGAGGTTTGGGTTTTCATCCACATGGAGGGCAGATGATTATACGCCTGATTGTTTTGTTAGACTATGGCTTACCTTTACCAATCACTAAGTCTAAATTGTCACCTATATTTGTATTATTCATTTAGGATATTAGTAATATATCCTCAAGTGATGACTAATGAGTTAGTTAAGATTGCCTAGCCTAGTCATTATGCATGATTTTAGGATCTAGAGAAAATTTATCTATGAGGTGGCATCACCCATTGTACTATAAATATGTAACATTGGAGTGAATAATTAATTGTGTGTTGGCTATTATGCCTTTTCCGCCATGTTGTTGTTCTTGTTTATGATTTATCAATTGTTGTTGTTCTTCTTTATGATTTATCAATTAGTATCAGAGCTCTTATGGTCTTAAGAACATGATTGCTTCACCATGGTAGTTTTCCATGGGAGGTGAGGTGCACTCCAAGTAGTCGTGGTGAAAAATTACGTTTGAATCTTCCTTGTGCAATTTTTGTGTGCCATCAATCAAGTTATGTCCGAGATTAGTAATTGAATCTTCCCTCCACACAGATCTATAGATGTCTTTTCCCCTCAATAGATCGGTGGTTATGGTTTTGAATTATGAAAATCTACACTCATTTATTTGGCCAAGAAGAACTCGATCTGGGATCATCGTAAGACTGTAGCAACATCTCATAAAGAGTGTTTTTTTTTTTCTCCAGCCTTCAATCAGTCGTTCAAGTCAAGATCAAGCTTGTTGATCTGCCCAATATCCAAAGCACTCGGAGGGTAATGAAATAACATGAGTTCCATGCTCAAGATCCTGCTACGAGTATGAGGATTCGTTCCTCCACCTTGTCGAGGATCTGTATTCAAAGCATTCCGTCAAAAGCTAGCACAAGAGGTCGCATCTATGTAGAGGAGGTCGCTATTGCATGTATTTGATTGTTGTTGTTCTTGTTAATGTTGTTGATGAGTTGTGCACGTATTCAATCACTGCCACGTGAAGGATCTACTGCTGGAGCACTGTCAAAACTCTATGTTATTGATGCCTCTCTACATAAAGAAAAATGAGATGGTGGCTAAAAATGTTTGAAGAGAGCGATTATTTGTGATTTTCTATGGTGAAATATATTGCAAGAGCACAATCAATGAGATTCAAGTGACAACAATCTGAATATTTTGCTCATAGATATGATCTATGATTTGGAAAGCCGACGACTTGGATATGCCCAACAACCATAAATTGGACGATTTACAGATCCATTTTTCATGAAATGGTCAATATGCGTTTCCAGCTGACTTCCAAAGCCAAAGTAGAATTCTCACAACTGCAGATCCTTCGTTTCGAAGGCAATGTGTGTAATCACCGAGGAGAGACCAATTCATATGTGTGTCATAATTGTTGTGTAATCGCTGAGGAAATCCGTCAGGATTTGTCATCTATCGAGGACATTTGTAAGTTTTTTATCCGATCTAATACACAACACAATCTCTTTAATTGAAAACAGAATGGCGGCTTGGATCTTTGAAATGATGGCTCAGTCGGATTGAAATCAACAACAATCAAGCAACTTTCTTCTTCCTTACTTTTTCTCAGAAAACATGACTTGGTGGCTGCTCTTCTCCTCACGCACTCTCTAGAGAGACTTCGCTGCATGGATTAGAGGAGCATCTATCTGTCATATTATTGCTAGTGGAGAATCTCTATTGGATTCAAGGTGTAGATCCATGAATCAAAGGTTAACGTGAAGAAAATCCCATCCGAATACATCCTATTCGCCAGATGTAAACCCGCCATCAACAAAAATATAATAGAAAATTATTTTCTATTTTTTCAGATAAGAAAAACGTCAAGATATGACTATTTTTAGAGGGTCACATATCAATTAGAGGAGCATATAGATCCATGGATGCCCATCCATATTCTGATCGTAGAGATCTTTAGACCATGGGCATAGTAAACTATAGACTGGTGGAAGCATTGAGATGGCATCTTCAGATCGATTCAACAAGGAATGGATCGTTACCGTCGATGCAATCTGAAAGGAGAGACCACAAGTGGTTTCATGAACCATCGTCACTGGAATTTTGAACTCCCTCCCTTAAGGTGCATGAGAGTTACATCATTGTAATCCCCCCTTCTAGGCTCAAGAGAGTACCATACTTGTTTAATTTGAGTACAACACAAAGTGGGCATGCGGAAACAACCACATGTTATCTCATCCCATGAGGGCCATGCTCGAAGTCTACGCCATAAGGGGACCACTTATGTGAGGTACAAAACTTTTATGTGATACAAGATTGGTCTTTACTTGAGATTGAATTCTATGGTAAGATTATGCGTTTCCAACTAAATTCCAAAACCAAAGCAGAATTATCACAACTGCAGATCCATTAGTTCGAAGGCAATGTGTGTAATCGCTGAGGAGAGACCAATTCATGTGTGTGTCGTAATTGTTGTGTAATCACTGAGGAAATCCATTAGGATTTGTCATCTACCGAGGACATTTGTAGGTTCATGAATAGATTCAACTTCGTCTGAAATTGATTCTGAAGTTGTATCACTGTGTTGTTCCTTCACTGACTGGTTATCAAAAACATCATCATAGAGAGGGTTGTTCTGAACAAAAACTAGTTCGGAACAATTCACTGGCTGTTGATTTTTGAGATCAGTCAACTCATCATTCAATAGTTGGGATAGAGATTGAAGAAGTCTAACTTTATCTTGTGTCACTTGCAAACAAGTTATCACTAATTGGAGAGTTTTTTTGTTCAATGTAACTACGTTGTCTTCAGTGGTGTTTATTAGAGTGTTCAGTAACTCTAATAATTCATGACTTCGCTCCATTTGAGCATGCTCGCTTGAACTTCTCGTTCACTTGCTCTTCTCGCTCGCTTGAATTTATTTGCTTGAACTTGCTTCCAATAATTTGAGGATGCCGGTTACCACCAAAAATGCATCCCAAAGTATTACAATGATATGAGTTTCAAGTACTCATCCTTGTCAATTACGACTCAAAAATGACTCTAGGTTGTCGGTCTTAGCCGATGAAAAACTTTGAATGCTTTAATGTGCACTGCAGATGCTTGATCACATGTTCTAGATTGTAAATTCCTGATTGATATTAATTGTGCTTGAATATTCTTTTCATTTGCTTGTTGTTGAATTTCGATTTGATCAACAACTTAAATGTCGTTTATTTTCCAAATAAAATTTGTCAAAGACTAGACAAAAATTATCATCTTCAAGGATAAAATCACCCTCTAGCACATTCACAATCACACACAATCACAAATGTCCTTAGACCCCCTTATTCTAATTTCGGGGTGGTCTAGGATGAGAGCGACAACAAAAAAATGATTTTATTAAGATATCCTCTTTACAATCACAATGATGCACCCATCATTTACAATACAATTCAACTTATATTTCATTCTTACAAAGTTGAATTGATCTTGAAATTTCTCCATATATCATTTTGAAAAGTCAAACAAGAGTTTTCACTAATGAAAATATCCTTTTAAATTCCAAAACATACAAAGCCCCCTTGTCACTGTCACTATGCTCATTCTCATTTACTAATAGAAAACATATTAAATTCACTCACCTTAATGATGAAAAAGTTTAAAGTTCATTTTTTTAACTCCACCTCTATCACTTTTATTCAAAAGTGAAAATATCATAAAGTAATACTTCTAATTAGTGATAGAAGTATGACTTTAAAAAAATCTCTATGCTTTTCCCAATTCTTTTCACTGCTAGGTAGCTAGGGTTTGCAGCCAAGTAGATCAGGGAAAAGCATCCATTCTCTCTATCTCCCACAGTTGCAACGAACCATGCTACGATCCGGTGCCTCGCGTGTTCGCAATAATCTAAAAATCGAGATTTATGGAAGACATGCTTTTGCTATGAGCACACCGGGGGTTTCTCGAACAGAAATTGCACAACAATCCTCTTCTGGTGGAATGTTCTCATGGATTACAAGAAACAAATCTAAATCTCTTCCTTCCCTAGATTTTCCCTTGCCAGCCGTGAATCTTCTGCCTACACTTCCAGATTACGTGGAGCCAACTAGTGTGTTTTATTGGAGACTTTCAGTGATTACTTTCCAGAAAGTTTCAATCTTGCAAGAGTGAAGGGCATGTTAGTTAAGCAAATTTTTGAAGAAGAGATCCTTGAGACTGTTGTCTATGCTGTCAGGCTGTTGTATTAAAGATTTTAATTACCTGAAAACTCTAAATTGTCAAACCAGGGTAAGTGAACTTAGAGCTGCTACACTATATGTGCTGGTAAGATTCTAACTTCTACCTAAAGGTTATTCTGAGAAGAAAACATAAACTTACTCTTATAAATTGAATCCTAATGATTATCTTAAAACTAATCATATCTTGTCTAATTAATCAAATGGAAACAATTCTAAGTTAATCAAATGTATTTCTATTCCTAATCTAAAGAAATCACCCAAGGCTATCTACCATTAACTAAACACCTAATCATTAAAACATCTATCTGAACCATAAAAGACAGAACATTTCAAAAACCTCTTATTTAATCTCAATACCAAGCAGTTCTAAATCTAAAAAAGGTGAAACTAATAAATTTCCTATTTTATCCTACAAATATCAGAAGCTTCCTTTAACCAGACCATAAGCGAGCTACCCTAACAAAACAGAGTAAGCCTAAAATCAAACTATCTTCAAATCATGATCAAACTAGAAACTGGAAAACAGAGCAAAGCTAAACTATGCAATTGACAATTGGTTTATTCCTCAAATTCTACACTGACAGTAACTCATTCTAACATTCAATGATCTATGAGATAATATCAAAATAGGAATGAACTAAACGAAAATGATTAAATCAAAATTTAGCAGAGCAACTTCAAGTTAAAAACTAACTCAAACGCAGATTCTAAAACTAGAAACAAACTAACTATACTATGGAAAAGAGAAACCGAATAGAACCTATTGGCGGGCCCAACCAAGAGGTGCAATCGCCCTAAAACAAAACCAGAGCTAATTCAAATTATTCCATGCATAGCGGTTTCATATGACTTAAGTTAGCTCTGGTTTTGTTTTAGGGCGATTGCACCTCATAACTTATTAAGTTAAATGACTTGAGTTTATTTGTGAATTATGGAGCATGAGGGAAAAATAACTTAAATCATATGAATACCTTGAATAGCTCCATTTAGGGAAAAATGATGTGAAACGTATCAAGGTAAGGCCAGAAAGGAATGATACTGGATATGGAATGGGGGTATATCTGACATGATATAGGAAAAAATATGGTAAAAATTGGAGACTAACAGGTGCCACATGCTATTTTGGTTTGTTGATTGACAAAAAATAACTGCCAAGACACTCTGCAATTCGACCTTACCAAGCTCGTTCCCATGCTCATACGGGGCCATATGTTAGGCTGCTAACTTAAGAAGTTGTCGTGGAGACATTTTATATAGATCGTTGTTAATGGAGGGACAATACAAACTTGGGATTTTCCAGATTGGTTTGGATACAGGCCTCCAATGCAATCCACTCCTGGTCGCATCTTATCACAATCTCCAGAATCACCACACATCACACACAATGGTAAGAACTTCGGTCGTGAGCACTAAGGGAATTGAATTCAATCTTGAGTAAAGACCAATCTTGTATCACATAACATTTTTGTACCTCACATAAGTGGTCCCATTATGGCATAGCTTTCAAGCATGGCCCTCACGGGATGAGATAGCATGTCGTTGTTTCCACATGCCCACTTTGTGTTGTACTCAAATGAAACAAGTATGGTACTCTCTTGAGCCTAGAAGGGGGGAGTACAATGATGTAACTCTCATGCACCTTAAAGGGGGGAGTTCAAAATTCCAGTGATGATGGTTCATGAAACCACTTGTGGTCTCTCCTTTCAACTAACAAAGGGGGGAATTGATGATGGAATTGAAGATGGTTGTCAGACAAAAAGTTTCGACAAAAACAAACATCAAATATGCCAGTTGGGCATGAAATTTGTCAAATGGGCAACTGCGGTCTGTAGATGACAGACTTTGGCAGAATTATGGTTCAATAAGTTTAAGTTGAATCATATAGATTT